>JBBPKJ010000686.1:0-18456 GCA_038089195.1 Brasilioporus rufonigricans | reverse complement strand
GCGTGCGGTAGAACGGACTGAGGTGCTCTGTGTCGAATGGTACAATATATATACGATAATCGCTATTGTGTCTGATGAAGTGACTAGAGCACTATCAACGAGTTGCATATGATCAAGTCAAGGTGTCAAGTTACGAGATAAGGTAAAATAGATAGTCTGTACGAAGGTGGGTATACAGGTGACGTTGCACGCTGATCTATGCAGGCACCGGTTGGTCGACCGTTGGTCGACTGAGCCGGTTCCGCTCGTCCGTGTGCGTGCGCTTGCTTATCTCGACATAACATTGCCTTAGATTGATGTATGTCATTGCAGTTAAGTCGGTCTCACACCACGCAACGGTCTTTCGTCAGTTGTGCAGTACATCCTTCATTCCCAGTGTATGACCCGTTAGGGCCATATGTGACTAGGTGTCAAACCGTCCGCAGCCGTATGACTACGTATTGAATGTAGATATGTGTGATGCAACGTGTATGTAGATCGATAACAATCAGAACGACATCTTCCCTTCCATCTCCCCATTGTGCTGACAATCCACACCACTGTGTCGACTGTCGATTTAACAATCCCACCGACACTATGTCGACATCGTTGAGGGGAACTCTTACATCATCACAGTTTCACCTGACACTCTGGTTTGCTGCCATCTCCGTCTGCTGGATTCTGCGATAAGAGAACAACTTGCAGAAGAGGTACTGTCAATGCATATCAACACCTCATATTGTCTGAGTTCTCTCAAATTCACACATATGTACTACATGACAGTCGTCTACATGTATCGCCTGCAAGCAACCTCACTTATTTTGCTTTCCATATGATTGCTTCAACGCGTTCATTGAAATCCTGTTAGTCCCCTCTCCCTCCATGACTGTGTTTATTAGCAAGCCCTGCAGTCTGCCCGCACACCGTTCACAATACCTATGGTGAGGTCTCGGATCCATCTTCACAGCAGCTGAGCTCTCCAATGACACAGGCCAAGCAGCGGCAACTTGGTCAAGTCCAGACAACAGCCGGAGTCGTCCAACGAGTCATCCAATGACGCTCAAGCAGTGTGACCGCCATAGGTTCGTATGATATGCCGTTCTGGGCTTGACCTTCTCCAACGATGTCTTTTGAACCTGCTCCACACAGGTTGTGGTCTCCTCTACTACGGTCAAAACTACCTCATGTATACTTCCCCCTTTCCTCCTGGTTCTCGTACAGGTCCGTCGTCTCTTTCATCGATTGTTGGTACATCTCGTACGCTTGTCGCATCCGCTCAGAGGTCGATGTCCCGACCAAGTATGGATTGGTCTACGAAGACCTTGGGTTGCGCATCTCACTCTGCGTGCCTACCTACTTATGCAGCGCAAGGAAATCTCCCACACTCATCCCTTACACGTAGAACCGAGGACCAATCCAACGAAGACATATGCCTTCTCGATTTCGTGTTTGCGCTTGTGTCGCTCAATGCCAGACATGGCAGCATAGTTTGCAGCGACGCGACCGACCATGATCATGTTTCACAGCAATGGCAGTAATCATGGCCATTGGATACCTTTAGCTTGAATCTTTGTTGTCAGGATGGGCTGCAACCTGCTCATGTTGTCTTACCGGGGGTTTGTGTTCATGGTCGTGCCAGGTGGTTCCATCCTCTATAGACGCACAGACCACCCTCGAGTTTGTTATATCCCATCCATCTCTCTCGCTGTTGTATTTATTTTTTTGCAAGCTTACGACACAGAGGATGGTTACAACGGCCAAATTTACCAGGTTGCTTCGAATCAGCTACATGCACACATTCCAAGAATTTGACCTCGTTCGCTCCGCTACGTTCACTCGCCTTATCTTTGCCAGTTTCCCAGCTTCGTCCACTGCTTTCCCTCGTTTCGCTGCTTTCCTTTGGATTTCACTGCCTTCCCATCGCTCTTTCAGTGCACCAATACATGTTTTCACGCTGTCTTCTTTTGTGGATTGGTTCTGTTTCAGATTCGTATTTGTAGTGATGCCTAGTGTACCCTACTGCCCCGATTCGTGATATCCAGATCTCTTTAGCCTGCTGGTCGAGATAATCCGGAAAACTTACATGCGGTGCCCGCGGGGAATCCCGGGGTCGTGCTCGGTTGCCCGATTCGGCAAGCGTGTACCTACACCGCGCACGGCGTCCCCTCACGCCGACCGACGGAGTGTGCTCGACCAACGAGCGCGCTCGTTCTCGACGAGGGTAGGGTGGGCTCTCGAGCGGAACCGACGGCCGACGGTCGGGCTCACCGACCGGGTGGGTACACAGAACTGTGGGAAGGAAAGGATGTGGTTATCCATGTCTGTATTGGTTGGTATCCGCTCGTATTTGATGTCTAACGATCTCGCACGAGTGGCGAGAACCTGAATCCGACATCGTCGGGCGCCAGGGCATGCCTGTTGGGGTCCATGACCGAGCAGCGGGATCCCGAGAGCTGCTGCTCGGGCGCATGCCGCTCAGCGACCGTTTCTGCGAATAGCCTAGATGCGGAAAGAAAATAAAAGTATAAACAAAAAAACGTACAGGGCCAGCTAATCAGCGGGCGAACGTACGGAATCGACCAATCAGAGCGTTCCGTACCCTGTAAGTTTTTCGGCGTAAAGCACTTTACGCACTTTACTGCACTTCACACCGTGTTTCCCCACTTTACGCTCCATTCCGTGCGAGCACACCCTCCGACCATCCACGTACGTTCGCTCGCATGTTAGCCGTTAACGCCGCGGCCAATGGGAGGCCGCACAGCGCGTAAGTTTTCCGACATAAGTGGTGATAACAAATGGCGCGAATGTGATCAGATATGACAAGAACGGACATGTCGTCACATTCCGTCATAACGTTTCAGAGTCTGCCTCGACAAACGAAAATACGATGAGGTATTACTTACCCTGTATTATCGAGATAGATGGATTTCATATACGATGATACATGGTACTGCCCCCCAACATAACAATTATGAGATAACTCTCACTCTCTGCGAGGCATATTAGGTCACATATGGGCCTAACAGGCCATAACCAGTTTTCACTGGGGCGGAATAACGACTAGTGGTGCTCACGTTTTGACGTGTTTAGTCATGTGAAGATACTGTTTCCACAATGCTTAAGTATGACCCCTCCACAAACCTTGCCAGGCAATGTACTATCATGTCACCTAAAGTGCAAGAAACAAGGTAAATCGGATCTAACGCTTCAACAACAGCAGTTACACTCTTCAGAGTTAAAGTATGGGTGGAGAGTACACTAATACATCTCCCTCTCATTTTTTCCGATTTTATTTATTTTACTAAGGTTGTGGAGAACTTCCGACGTTTTGCACCTCCACTGCAAAAGTTGGAACATTTCGGGTCACACAACTGGTGGCAACGGGTTCTCAAATGTTAGGTGGCGGAGCGTCTTCTGTTAACTTGGCCTGGTTAGAGTCGGCCACCCATGCTGAAGGGGAGATTGAATCTCGTCACGTTCATGCTTGAGCGTGACAATTCCTCTTCTCCGAAATGTGATATACTTGCACTACATGAGCATCCAGTAAGTGTCTCGCTCTTATAATTGGCACAGAGATCCCTCATGTGTTACTCCATAATCTCCAGACATCATTTTGCAAATTCATAGGTAGAACCTCTTGGATCGGGGGATGATCTGGCCCCTATTTTTCGACATCTCATGATTGTCTACTGGATTGCGAGCACAACAGCATCCAACTTATATTTTGTTCCTCAGCTAGACTAGATACTCATCTCTGATAATTTTTTCAAGCTTGTAGAGTAAGACGAATGTAGTGTTTTAAATGCATTTTCAAAATTTGCACTTAGGGTACTAGTTGCACTTTAGGTGATATGATAGTATGTAATCGGATGAGCAAAAATGCCGCGCTCACTCAGATTCCTTCTGGTCCTTTCCTTCTTTTCCCTCCATCTTCTTGATCGTGAGAACCATTCACTGCATAACGACCTCTAGCGCTCATCATATATTAATGATCTCCGTTGTGTGCCCTAAGCAAACTCGAGGTTGTCCTCTTGTCTACTCTCTTATCCACCTTGCCGTCACTCTTTGTCTCAATCGCATCGGCGACCGTTCAAGTTCCCTGCATTATTGATGTCTGTATCGTCATCTTGCCTTCTCAACCACCCTGCGTGCTTTTTCATCGGCCCACTGTTGTCACTTTGCACGTCACAAATAGTTTGCCCTGAAGGGGCGAACCAAAGAAAACCGTCCTCATGTGAAAAACATTTTTCATCCCTGCAAGCTCCAGTTGCCCGGCAGTGTAGTACGTACCAGACACTAGAAACCACATATTTAAATATACGTCGGTTTCCTACAGATAGCAGCAACTTCTCCCTAGAAAGCTATCTCACAGGATGTGCTTCATTCCTGTCGTTCTCGTAGCTGCTTGCGCCGCTGTTGCGAATGCACACTTTCAGCTCCAATATCCCCTACCAAGAGGCCCGTTTGTTCAAGATTCAGAGCCAACGTTTTGTGGTAAGTGGGATATCGGTGTGCGAGTGGCAATCACCTGAACCAGGACGATCATTGTAGATGGATATGCCAACGCAGTTTCAAATCGAACTGTATTTCCCCTCGATAACGGGGTGATTGACTTGAACAGCGAACACCCGCAATGGGTTGGTAGGTGTTTTTCACCCTCACTCAAATCGATCAGACAGTTTCGACGCAATGTCACCTACTACCCAGCTGGTGTTATTATCTCCACAAAAGAAGATCCAACCTCATTCTCTGATTTCAACTCCTCATCGGGGTATCAGTTGGTCGTCCCCTATTTCCAGACAAGTGGAGAAGGAAAGTTCTGCTTCCCAATCAATATCTCAGCGTCTGGTGTCTCCGGCGTTCACGATGGAGCGAACGTAACCATTCAGGTAGTCTTCAACGGGGGTGACGACACGCTGTATCAGGTTAGTTTTACCGGTTTGTGCCAGATGAGTCAGAACTGACAGAACTCCCAGTGTGCAGACTTGACACTGTCTGCGAATGCGACAGTTCCAAGTAACGCGACAATTCCAAGTAATGCGACGTCTGGCTGTGCTAATGTCACAGCGAACACGGTTGTTTCATTGCCGACGACGACGGCTAGGACGGCTAGCAATGCTGCTGGAAAAAATGTAGTGACGATCTTTAGCGTGATTGCGGCTGTTTTGACAGGCTCAGTGTTATTCCTTTGAGGAGCAAATTCACGACAAGATTCAGGCAGAAATTGGTATATGGTGGTATAATACCGTCTTTGTCTTGAAGTCGAGAATGGATGAAGATGGCCAGGTAAACACACGACATCTCTTCTGTTCAGTTAATCTGGGAGAAGGCCAAACGACTCGACATAGAGGTGGTAGCAAGAGGGCAAGATGGCCCTGATCTTTCATACTCGTGCTTGGTTTGAGGGTGCGTACAGATAGCAGCAAGTCCCGTCGTCTGCCATACCATACTGATCGAGACGACACCGTAACCAAAGGCCATACGTCCCCACGTCTTCCTCGTGTAGTTCTCGTCTTGTCGACAATATAGACAACCCCAAAGTAAGCGCGATTCGAATTTCGCAGTGCAGCAGTCCCAGTCTGTTTGGATAATCACTGGATAATCGTCCATAAGAACAGGAGGTACATAAGTCTCATAGGGTTCAGCTGCGTGATAAGAAATGGAGAGCAGAATGTATCGGAATAAAGTTGGCTCAGACCGCTGAGCGCCTCGGCGAGGCTCGGAGATGGGTGGATTACCTCTTGGGTCTAATTTGAAAATTTTCCAGCTCCTCGGCATCATTGATCAACAGGGTCACAGTGATGCCACCACATTCAGAAAAGATGAACCGGACGGGTCCGCCATCATGCATCACTGCATTCCGCCGATTTCGAACCTGGCGATGATAGGTGGGTTCGATGTCTGCTTACTAGTAGGCCTTTGCCATCGATGCCCGCGCTGACTCTCATTCGCAGGGTCAAGGTGCTGAGGCGCGCAGTTTGTGCTGTTTATGAATTTCGTAGTTTTGTGGAATCCACAGAGCTTCAGGACGCTCAAGACACAGATGATCTCAGTCATGGCGTTCATCCGAGTCAGGCTGCTCTCTTCGGCACATCCCGATAAACGTTATAGTAGGACACTCCTGGTGTTTCACACATGGAGAAATACGCACATCATACTAACCAAGGCTCCAAAGCAGTCACATCGCCGATTTCCATGATAACTGGACTCGCTCGTGACGCTTTGCCGGCGTGGTGTCGAAATAACGGCACGACTCACGTATTTGTCCTCACGTTGGATGCGGCAAGTTGACTATGCCAGTCCCACTGGCAGCAGTAAGAGCTTGACGGAAACTGAGACTGCCACTAGCAGAGGGCGTGCCTCCCAGTGAAGCGCCGCAACGTTCCGAACGTGTCCGAGCCATTAGACGTACTACTTGGAGCAGTGTACAACTTGCTCTTCAGTCAAGTGCGTATGTCAACCGAAATGTTTGATACACGCTATGTATAGTAAGGCAGGACATAGCGTTGGAACTGGGTTGTCTGCCGCGTCACATTTGACAAGGCAGAATATCTTTAAAGCTATCCTGTCAACTAGCCCACAAAGTCGAAGGAAATGCCAATGAATGTTTCCTCTTCCGTCGTGGAAGATCTGCCTAAGTCATTCAACGCAACTTATGACACGTAAGTAAACCATCACCGATCTATCCTTCGAGTCTAGGCTGTCGCATACAGGACATGGCATAAGTTACTTTTCACAAATTAGTTTCCTGGGCCTCATTCCAGGATGCGACCAGGGGGAGCGAAACGGTATTAAAGGCCGTCTGCTCTGCTCCAACCCCCCCAAGCTACCTCCTCGATAGCATTCGCATTCACCACTGCTCGACCAACCATGTCTAGCCATCTCCGAAACTACTTCCCTGTTACCGGTTGTAGCACCACTCAGCAGGTCTTTGATCGCCTCCCCGTCCAAGAACTGGAGGTCGATCACCCCTACCAGTGGACACTGTTCATCCTCGGTTTTGCGTTTATCAAAGATACCCCAATCCCGTTGCCCGGCGTGGTTCAGCCGTCGTTGAACGTCGTCACCTCGTTCATGGAAATAGGGGCTATTCATGGCAAACCTTACGGGGAGTGGCCAGGCGATAGGCGTACTCCAGAAGAGGCGCAGGGCGATTTCAGTTACCAAGACAGGAAAGACATGAGTCCTTTCCCAACCAGGTTTGGAGGTGAGCCGACACACTTTTTCCGATTCCCACCTACTAATAATTCGGCTTGTAGGCTATTGCCAGTATGTTATAATGAACCGATCTCTTGGAACGTACCTCTTGAATTGCGTTTGTCTAGTCATGCAGCGATCACTTTTCCTTCTTGGCACCGTCCGTATATCATGCTTATTGAGGTAAGCGTGGCGGAGCAGCTATTCTCTTCACCTGCCGAATACGATTTTATAGCAAGCAATCGGAGAATATGCACAGAACATTGCACAGCAAATTGAGAATTCCCATCCTGAAGAAGCCGGACGTTGGGTCGACGCGGCCAAGCAACTTCGGTTCCCGTGCGTCCTTTTATTCCGTGCTTCTTCTCTTTGTTCTTGACTTCAAACAGATATTGGGACTGGGCCGACCCGAAAGTAGACATTGAGGGGCTCCCCTCTTTATTTTACACTCCAGAATTGACCGTCTTAGGATTGGGACAGAAATCTGTGACCGTACCGAATCCTCTTACATCTTTCACGTTCCCTTATATGCCTCGTGACTTCAAAGACGCCCCGGATGCCCCAAGTGTAAGCATGGTTTACAATCTGGACCGTCCCATTTGGTAACTAGTGTTCGAACCCTTCAGAGTGAAGTGACCGCCTACCTCAGCAAATGGACGAAGACGTATCGGTATACCGAGGCCTCCCCAAACCCAACCGGAAGCAACATTCAAGCACTTCAAGCGTAGGTTAAATTCGTCGTGTCGCTGCATTTCTCTCATTGCATGGCATTATAAGGGCTCTTAAGGAAGCTGCTAGCAGCGCCAGGACGAGCGCTGGGATGCTATTCTTATTTCAGGATAGCGGAGATCTTTCTGTGATGTGATTTTCGTCTTCGAGTCCATTTCATCCGCGTTGATCGGTGGACATAGCTACGACGAGTTTTCAAACACACGGAATGAATCTCGCCAGGACGGTGAATACGATCACACGGGGTCCCTGGAAGCGGTGCACAATAGCCTGCATGGAACTCTCGTGCGTTTGATTTTTATTCGCCAGGAACGAAAACAAGCTGACCCGTGTTGGATGTAGGGCGGTAATGGTCACATGGTTGGTGCTTTATGTTTTACTCGATCGCTTCATCCTCATACACCTTTTATTTGTCAAGGCTTGGCCGGACTATGTAAGTACGCATGCCGCATACTCTTGCTTGATTATTCAAGGTGGCACCACAGGCAGCATTTGACCCCATATTCTACTGTGAGTGAATACATTGTACTGTTACACCTTGACGCTGATCTCTGTTAGTCCATCATTGCAACGTCGACAGGCTGCGTGAGTTGCAATCATGATACTAACCTCGGATGAGTTTACTCGATGGTATCATGCAGTGGCGTTGTGGGAATGGTGCTATCCAGACACTTGGATGGGTTATGGTTACACCGTCGACGGAGCGGAACAACCGTGGACCCTGGTGGGTGTCACGTTCTTGTCGAGTCTACATACCGACTAACGTTGCGCCGTGTCCCAGAAAAGAGGAACATACTCTGCTGCGTATAACCAGAAAGTCGAGGACAATGGGGAATTTGGCTCCCTTACCCCATTCAGGCATCCAGACGGAACATACTGGACGGGCAAAGAAACTCGTTTCTTCACCCCGGATGCATACCCCAAATGTAGTGTCTTGTTCTCTTTCAAGTCTCATGGTAGACATTAACGTCCATGACTTAGACTACTCTTACAAGGAATTCTTGAGCGTCAAGGTTGACAAGGCTCCAGCGAGCCTCAAAGAGCGTCAGGAGGCACGCGCGAGAATTGCCAAGTACTACAACGTCGACCCCCAGAAGGCCGTGTCGTCCATCCACATACCCTCCTGGGCCCACATCACCGTGCCCGACCTCGGCGACGTCGAGCTCCCCATCAGCTTCCAGCCCATCAAGAACTTCCGCATCTTCAAGGTCCTCGTCCGCCTCCCCGAACACGCCCTCGGCACCTCGTACCACTTTTACCTCTACTACAAACGCGAGCTGGTCGGCTCTGTCACCGTCTTTGCGCGCGAGGACAACTCGCCGTGCAGAGCGTGCGCGGACCGGCGCGCGGCGGACTCGGTCGTGCAGGGCGTGATCACGATCCCGTCGCACGTCGTCAACGACGTGATCGTGCACAGCAGCGTGCCGCACGCGCTAAAGACGATGGCGGAGACCACGAGCCTCGTCGCGCACGCGCTCACGGGCAAGCTCGTCGACGTGCACGGCAGGACCCTCGCGACCGCGCAGGGTGGGGCGTCCGTCGGACCCGTTCCAGCGCGTCTCGCTGCGCCGCGGACGATCCACCCGGCCGAGATCGCGCTCGTGTCCGCAGCGGTGGCGGAGCACGTCAACGACGCGGACACGTTGCCGGTGCACTTTTTTGACTGGAAGCGTCATGGGGATCTCTTCCCGGTACGTGATGTGCTGCGCGCCCACTCGCGGTGTACGCTTGCTCACGCGCGTTTCATTTGGCAGAGCGGCTGGAAGGCCGAGCCTCTCGCTGCGGCGGCGCATTGAAACACCGTCGTCGTCGAGCGTATCAAAGATTTCTTGGGCCGCGTGTGCAGCGTGATCTTTTTTTTTGGTGAGATTGGCACGGAAGAACGGGCCACCGTCGTCGCGTAGGTGTATGTACGATCATCGTCGTCTTGCAGGAATAGTAATATAGCGTGGCCAGAACCTGTTTCGTCCGAGGTGTGATTCGATTGGCGTACTTCAAGTTATTACTAGTACCATGTGCTGACAGAAATGGGCACTAGATCGCGAAGGGGCGTGCAGCTAACGAGGGAGCAACTCAGTCGTGCACGGAAAGCAACGAGCTGAGGTGTTCGAGTACGAACAGTACAAGCTATATACAAATGAGGCTGAATAGTAACTAAAAGGAGCTATCAGGAGCTCGAAGAGCTCCGGATATGCGAGACACAGGAATACGAGCAGAAGTATGCAATAAAAGCAATGAGAGGGTCCATACGATGTACAGTACTATCACTGTATCACCTAAAGTGCAAAAAACAAGGTAAATCGGGTATCTCACGCTTCGACGACAGCAGTTACACTCTTCGGAGTTAAAATATGGGTAGAGAGTACACTAATACATCTCCCTCTCATTTTTTCCGATTTATTTTATTTTGTTCTAAGGTTGCGGAGAACTTCCGACGTTTTGCACCCTGCAAGAGGTGTGACACTCCGGGTCACACAACTGATGGCAACGGGTTCTCAAATGTTCAATCTCAGCGCGTCACGGCGGGCACGGCACAGTGATGCTCTCGCGACGGAAAGTAAGAGGAGATTGAATATCGTCACGTTCATGCTTGAGCGTGACAATTTCTCTTCTCCAAAATGTGATATACTTGTACTACATGAGCATTCAGTAAGTGTCTCGCTCTTATAATTGGCACAGAGGTTCCTCATGTGTTACTCCATAATCTCCAGGCATCACTTTGCAAATTCATAGGTAGGACCTCTCGGATCGGGCGATGATCTGGTCCCTATTTTTCGACATCTCATGATTGTCTACTGGATTGCGAGCACAACAGCATCCAACTTATACCCAAATTTTGTTCCTCAGCTAGACTAGACACTAAAGCATCTCTGAGAATTTTTTCAAGCTTGTAGAGTAAGACGAATGTAGTGTTTTAAGTGCATTTTCAAAATTTGCACTCAAGGTACCAGTTGCACTTTAGGTGATATGATAGTACGCGAGGAATGTAACGCGTCGGCTCCGGTAACTGGTCGGGCCGGTCGCGGTCGTGGCTGCGCGCGTGCTTGCTACTCTACTCTAACATGTGCTTCGTGCGGAGTCGCTCCGGCCCTCGTGCCACGGTACGACTCGGCGGACGATCTCGCGTCTCATCCGAGATCGCCCGCTGACTGGCCTCATCCAACGAATTAAACACGCAATAAACGCGCAAGCAATACTCTGATACCGACCTCTCTACACTCCGGTCCGCACCTGCCAAGCTGTTTCAAATTGATCAACTTGACAGGGAAAAAGGTCCCGCACTAGCACGCGCGTCGGATCAAGACCTGATTTATGAGATGAGTGGTGTGTGTGATGGTATTCGACCACGGAAGAACTGCGTGACACGATTCGACTAGCATGGCAATCGTCCGGATAGAGAGACGGCATGTAGGGGAAAGCGAGACAAAACGGGAAAGGACAAAGCGTGGTTATAGCCATGACGGACATGGAAAGCTAAATGCGGGGAGGCGGGGGCAGGGGAAAAACTGGAGTAGAATAGAAAGTAAAACGTGTGTACTCGTTAAAGACATGATAACTTGTAGGCGACGATGCACGTCCTTAAAGTCGTCTTCGTCGTGGAAAGTGGTGTATCTATAGTCTCTGGACAAATCCTGACCTACATGCATGCTCACAAACTAGCGCGGACGACCGATCAGCCGACACTCAAAACTACATCATTCCTCGTGCAATCTGAGTCAGCTGTTCCTCCATATGCGGATAGTTTCGGATGAACTGCAGTTGTGCTTTGCTAGCCTGAAAAAAAGAAACGTTTTCGCATGGGTCGAACATGAATGAATGTGACGCATGTAAGCTGACCTCGAGATAGGTGAGCGCAGCGGTAATCTCTGCTTCTCCTCTTGCCATCTGGACCTGCTTCTCGAACCAGGTGATTGCCACTTCGATTTCGCTCTTCTGGAGAGCAAGCTGTGCGAGCGTGGCAACAGCAGGTTCGCATGAAGGGTCGAGAACAAGGGCCTCACGACAAAGCCCTTCTGCGGCGGGAAGGTCTTGGCGCCACTGGAAGATCGCCAGCGCTTTGTTGACGAGAGGTAGGGGATTTGGAGGGGAGCTAGAGTTCCCTGTTAGGCGTCAAAAATGTAGCAGACTACGTGGACAACTGACTTGGCTTTTTCGAGTTCTATCGCCCTGTCGAACTTGTCGACTGCCTCTTGGAAGCGTTGTTGGTCCAACAATAGTTCACCGCTACAAGGCAGTCTATTAGATACACTCGACGATATCACTGTCACAAAACATACTAATAGTTGCAGACTTCGCCCCTTGAAGGGAATGACGTCATTGCCCGTCGGAAGGTCGCCATGCTGTTCGCAAGGTTGCCTAATTTATATTGTGCGACAGCAAGTTGAATGTGCGAGAACACGAATGATGAATCCAGTGCAGACGACTTTGTGTAGTTGTCTGCAGCGGACGAAAAGTCGTTCGTGATGAAGAACACTTGAAAGAGTCAGTTACCACCGTCAGGTGGGGACGAGACCAACACACCCTGGCCTCGGTGGTAGTAAACGTCGGGATCATCCTCGTTGATCTTGATGGCATCCTCGAAGCACTTCATGGCCTGCGCATTGTCACCTTCCTCCATGTACACGCTCGCAAGCTTGACTAGTGATTGCGTAAACGAGGGGTTGATGGAGAGCGATTCGAGGAGATCGGTCTTGGCTCCACGGACATCGGCAGTGAGGAACCTGCAGAGACCGTGAATCAAGAATGGGGACGTATGCAGGATCGACGTACTTGAACGTTCCCCTCATGTTGAGGGCCTCGGCACGGCCGATATCCCACGAAATCCCCTGTTCGAGAGCCTCGTTAACGAAGGTGAGTGCATGGGGGTAGTCGGCTGCCTCAAGGGCCTCGAGGGCTAGCAAGAGCGTTTGGTCGCCTTGTGATGGGGTCTCGGGAAGCGTAGGAAGCGGTCCTACAGCCTGGTCAGGTAATATATCGGATGACGCACTAGAGCTCACGTTTCCGGAAAGCAGCGAAATATGCCGAGATGAATGTCTGCGAAGGTAAACGTGGTTCCCGCGTCTGTTTGTCGAAATGAAGGGTGTGAGAACGGACGTCTGAAAGCATGACAGGTAACTCACGGTCAGAATGGACTGGGCCTTGGCGGCTGCCAGCTTCTTCAAGACACGCTCCACGGCTTGTGCAGCCGTCTCGTTTTGGAATTTTTCGAGGATTGTGGCCGCGGTGAAATCTGTAGAGAAGAGATTGAGACCGCGACCGACTATATTTGGAAGGAGACGTCAAGAACCTCTGAGAGCCTCCTCATAGCGGTTCAAGGACTCGAGAGCGGTTGCGCGCCTGTTGAGTGCCTTGACGTAGTTTGGGTCCTGGCGGAGGGCATCGTCGCAGTCTGCCACGACGCGCTCGTATTGTGGCGGCGCCATGTACATGTAGCCTGCAAACGGGATGAGCATGGCGCGAGAGGAAAGGTGGGGGAGGGAGACGAACATGCAGCGCGATTGCTGTAGAACACGGGCTCTGGTCGTGGGGACACCTGGATGGCCTGTGTGTAGAGGTCGACGGCCTGCTCAAAGTTGCGTGCCTGGTAGAGCGAGTTACCGCGTGTCTTGAGGGACGCAGCCTGTTTGACGCGTTCCTGTGGGAGGAACGGGTGAGGGGCATGGTGGGCGGTGGAAAGAAAGAGGACGGACCTCGAAGGAGAGGGCAGCTATCTGGTCGGGGGACAGCGGTGCACTCTCTGGGGCGGGCGGGGTCAGACGAGCTCAAGGGGACGGAGGGGGGGACACACCGTCGGGGTGCTCGACCTGTGGTTTTATCTCCTCGATGACGGGGCCGTCGACAGACTTTTTCTTGGGCTTCTTGGACTTGCCCTTGCCGGACGGGGGTCGCGTGGAGGCGGCATAGTAGACGGCGCCGGCGGCGACGAGGGCTGCCGCGGTTGCGACGAGGATGGCGCGCCTGTTTTCGGAGACAAAGTGGTGTATGCGGTCGACGTAGGACGGGGCTGCGTCTGGCGAGTGCATCGGGGCCATGGCGTGGACGCAACAAACCGAGTCCGCTCAAATTTCTACACCACGTGTACTTGATTACGTCAACACGAACATACCCCGTATCCGTCCCCGCCTTGCTCACCCTGCAGCTCGATCGTCCCGGGCATCCCCTCTCCCCCGCGGCTCCCTGTCTCGGGCGTCACCGGCGCCCACAGCTCCGGGGTATCCAGTATCTCCTTTACCAGATCCTCAAACACCTCCCGCACCCCCACCGCCGTCTTCGCAGACGCCTCCAGGAACAGCGCATCCTTGCGCGCCGCAAACACCGCCGCCTCGTCCGTAGACACTTGGCGCGAGTGCTCCTGCGGCAGATCAGTCTCTGCGCGGCGCACACCCGTCGCACCCACCTTGTCTAGCTTGTTCCCGACGATGATCTTCGGTACCGTCGTCGACACGTAGGTATCAATTTCTGTAAACCATTTCGGAAGTGCGTCAAAGGTTTCCCGGTTCGCGACGTCGTATACTGCCCGCCCGATGAGCTGCCATGCCGACAGACGTGCTGGTCGTACCTCACCTAGAATAATCCCCTGTGCGCCACGATAATACGATGAGGTGATGGTCCGAAATCGTTCTTGTCCCGCCGTGTCCTTTATGCAAGCATTCAGTCTTTGTCGAGGGCTGGAGCAAGCTCGCTGACCCATATACTAAGTTTTACTTTCCGCCCGTTCACCTCCATCTTGTGGACCTGTCGTCGTACATTGTCAGCACCACGTCCGACTGTCACCATGCATGAGAGAGTCCGTGACCCTCCCACACGAGACATGCCCTAGAACCTGAGCGACGCAGACTCACCCGAAAGTCAACCCCAATCGTAGCAGTCGCCTCGTCCTCGGGTATCCACGCCTCGTCAGAGAACCGCAGCAGCAGACTGCTCTTCCCTACGGACGCATTTCCTATTAGGAGGAGCTTGACGTTAACAGGAGCGGTGGAGCTTGATCCAGACGACGTGGAGCTGGTTTCGACGGGCGGCATGGACTTGTATCGTATCCTCTGGTAGTCGTTGGTGGGTCCGAGGTCGTCGTCAGGTGCAAACGAGAGTGATGGCCTTGACGCTGCCAGCGGGTTGTGCCTCGTTGACTCTGCACGTGGGGTTACTCGATCAGGGCACGCGAGCATCTTTGTGCTCACTCAATTTGCAACAGTACGAGTACAACACATTCTCCCTCGCACAACCCCCAAGGAATTGGACCAACAAACGACGATTAGAATCACCTGTCCACCCATACTTTTTGGGGCTTCCTTTGCAGGATGAATTAAACGGTGCATGTATCGCAGCTGTCTTGCCTCTTGGTGGCAGTGCCATAGCAATGGCCGTCCTCAAGATGAGGTCGTTGTCGTTGTCGCCTCACCCTTGAGGTGTTGTCACCATCGTCGTCATGGCCTTGACCTGGGGCAGCATCATCCTCGTTCTTGTCATCTCATGCTCGAGATGCCACATCGCCGTCGTCGTCGCCACGAGGTAGCCTCATTCTCATCCCCATCGTTGCCGTCGTCGTGGCCGCTATAGACAGGCTGTCAGTTCCTTTTTCTTGTGGCACGATCATGACGTCGATTATCGAAAAACCACGGTCGATGCGTTGATGCAGACCTCTATCATTGTACAGGTTTGTGCAGCAGAAGCAATAGGGTCTAGAATGTCTTGGTCGTGTGTACCAATCAGGCTGAACAGCTCGTTTCGAATTATAAGCGAATTTTTCTGCTAGCGAACACAGGACCCAGGCTAATCAGCCGGTGGTAACCACGCTGCTCGCTGACGACATTGCCTTCAACATACGGAGTAACAACCAACGCAGCTGCAGAATGTCTTGGAGTCTAGAACAACGAGGCGGCGAGTGACGGATGAACGCAGCATCTCGGACACGTGTGGTACCTGACTGACGGAACGTCGTGTCGCCTCGAGTTTGGATCAATGCACAGACCGAAAGAAGGTTCAGGCGAAACACTGGGTCATGTCTCGCCGCGCGTGTATACAGCATTACTTCAAGTTAAAGTCCGTCGCCGAGTCTACTGACTACAAGGCACAAACAGACTGTATTTACACAGTGCGCCGTATGCGAGAAAATAGCGAGTGAGTAACCAAGGCGGCACATTCTTTATTTGTACAGGTAGAGTAACATGATTACCCGCCATGTCAAATATCTTGCTAGCGTTGAGCAATCAAACTGACGCGGTTAGCGACCTGGAATCATCCAAAAGCTGAGAAAAACCTGCATGCTAAGCAACACTGGTACACACCGAGAGCAGAAGGCATGAAAAAAAGTAACATACCACCGGAATATCAAGCACATACACACCTCGATGATCGTGGCGTTGACAGTTCTCATTTCAGCCTTTGGGAAACGTCCATGACACGCCTTTTTCGCTTTGAGGACGAACTCAGACGCAACGAATATCGACGAACGATTGAACCTTCAACTTTTTCGCTCGGTGACCTTCTGAACTCCCTGCCCCGTCGGAAACATCCTTAATATTCTTCATGATATTGCAGATCGTCACATAGCCGCTGATGAATCCAGATGGACACTAGCTACGGTGACATGGAAGACCCAGATAAGTGCAGACTGGTTATCGACGTCGAGCTCTACAGGGAGCGATGTAGTAAGTGTCGTTCGGAGAAAATCCTGTGATCTTCAACTGCTTGAGGAAGTTCACTGTTCGCTTGCGTTTGGAGAACCCTGGACAGCCATGGATCTGTTCCCCTCGCGATAGTACCGTGAAAACGGGACTCGAAAAGCTGGCCTGCAACGCTCCTGGTCTCGGGAATGGCGGCAAATGACTTTATCTTCTGACGTGCGTCTTGCTCTGCCATCACCGAAAAATCTTCCGAGACCCGTTTTCCGATGTACTGGGACGGACTTGAATCGGACCTGCCACTTGTCTGTGTCCTCCATACTGCCTTTGTGATCAAGACAGATGATGCAATGGGAGACCTCTGTTTCTGGAAAGTGCTGCTCCTTAGCTGCCTTCTCTACAGCTTGTTTCATGAGACTGAGGCGGAGTGTGTTATAGCGACTCTCTGTTTGGCAGAAGGAGGGCATTGCCATAGATAGATCCCAGGGGATGGGTCCAAAGCGTACAATGAGGGCATCCAAAAGGGTGTCGAAGGCGCCCCGATCTGACTTCGGTGGAACATCTCCTCGGGCTTCCTGAAAAAAAAGACAAAGAGTCCGGAAAGTTTCACGGGAACATCCCAGTTATCTTTCATTTTTGCTAGTTTTTCCTTTCTCTTGATAGCCAGGAAGAAGCGGTGCACTGGATAGAAAATATCAGGTCGAAAGAGTTCCGCTACCACATGTTTCTTACCACTGTACGAGCTCTTCACGGGTCCACAGCGGGAACCCTGTGAAGCGAGTCCCTCGCTGTTTCCGTCATTCCTTGTACCGAATCTCGCTGGGTGATGGAGCTTGAGCTGGAAAACACATTGCAGGGCGAGGCATGAGCGATGAAGGCGGATCTTTCTGCTCAGCATCAAAAAGAGATCAAATGAATGTTGTTGGAGGTGCATTAGCAGACGGGTATGGAAGGGTGTCGCTTGTTGCTTCTCTTATGGGGGAATAAACTGTATCTCCGAAGAAAAGGGTGATTGGCGAGGGAGGATAATAGAATAGGACGAGTTGCTTCTTCTGCAAGAGAGAGGTGAGGAGATACCAGATAAAGACAGTTTTTCCTGCAAGAAGTAATTAGGCGAAATCGATATAGTGACATAATACCTGTACTGATGCTTGATTGTCCCGTGATAATCACCCCGGATTCAGGATCGTGCGCAGCTACCTTCCAGACCAGCTGATCTGCCTCCAGGTAGCAGGGACAAATGAACACTTTTTTGAAGGGGGGCTGAAGAGGAACACCGGCGAGATCAATTATCTTTTCCGTTGGACGAATATCCTGTTATTTGTATTCTCGCCACTTCTTTGCGAAAGCTTGTCACTCTGGATCAGCTGTCCAGCAACTGCGCGAATAGTCACTCAACACCAGTTGTTTAGGTCTGTGTTGCATGGTAAACACCTATACAAAAATGAAGTACGAGTGTGCTCACCGGAGTTAGCATCAGCAAGTCTTAGAATATCATCTTTGTCGACACGGAGGTCTGACGCCATTTCCGATGTGCGACCAGCGAGAAAACTGGCTTGAGGACGAATAGGGGCAACACGGCAGTTGCATATAAGCAGATACAATCACATACAATCACTGCGGAAACTGTCGAGATAAGCAAGCACACGCACATGCGCGAGCGGAACTGGCTCAGTCGACCAACGGTCGACCAACCAGTGCCTGCATAGATCAGCGTGCAACGTCGCCCGTATACCCACAATCGTATGGACCTCGTACGGACTTTCTATTTAACCTTATCTTGTTCCTTGATTCTTTGACATGATCATATGCAACTCGTTGATAGTGCTCTACTCACTTCATCGGACACAATAGCGATTATCGTATATATATTGTACCATTCGACACAGAGCACCTCAGTCCATTGTACCGCACGCGACTGAGGTGAGCC
>JBBPKJ010000685.1:0-18457 GCA_038089195.1 Brasilioporus rufonigricans | reverse complement strand
AAGAAGTATGAGCAAAAGGAAAGGAATGTTCATGACAGAATGTTAGGAGAAACAGACCCTGACGAAAGTGGACAACTGTAACAGTCGCCTTCTTTCCTGATGATGTGATGGTTTACCCTCTCTGATAACTCTTCATCTTGGACTAACCACTCCTACAACACTTCTCTTACAGTGTTGCATATTCTGGTCTCTTCATCAGTCACTATGGCTAAGCTCTTATTCTTGCTGGTTCAATTCCAGTCTTCTCACTTAGCTAATACTCTTTGTCACTGCTATCTTGGTCCAAGCACAGGCAGGTCCCCATTTACCTTTGTTTACTCTCTATTCAGGCTCTGCTTCTATTGTACTATATCAACTAGCTCAGTAGCCACCCATGTCCCTTAGCTAGTTCTGTGATATTCTATCTCACTACTTTGCTCTCTCACTGTGTAAAACCCTTTTCTTTGGACATTGTGTCTCTTCATGAGTACCTCCCAAAGTTAAGGTAGATTAGTAAGGGCACAGAAGTGTGACTTCATTGTTACAGCATGCATATAGAAATTGTGACAATAGACAGCCTTGAAACAGCAGATTATGCCAGCATCATATGGTTGTACAAATGAGGTTTGATTTGGTACAAAGAACTCAAGGTGAATGTTGGATGGCTGATAGGCAATGTGATGGGCACTAAAATTATCAACAAAAAGGCAAATGTGCCATTGTTGATTTCTCATATGCTGATTGAACTTCTTCAGCCACCTAAGCCATAGTTAATTTACTATGCCAGCCTTAAAGTGCTCAATGACTTACTCTTCAAACAGTTCACCAGTTATCCATGCCTTTTTATTGTGACGATAATAAAATCCCTGCTGCTCTGGGCTTTGTTTTTTGAAGCATCAGGACATCTTTGCTCTTCCAATGAAAATTGGTGGAAGTTTCTTACTGCCATCAGCATTGCATGCAAAATCAAAAGTGATCCAAAAGCAATCTTGCTTTTTCCCACTCATTTGTTGAGTTGCAGGGCCTTGATTAGGTGGAGCACTGATAAGATAAATCTGAAAAATAGTTAGAGAGCACTTACTAAGGGAAAAGGGATGTTTTATCAAAGTTCCATCAATTATGGGGTGCATATTGGACCAATATCTTTTGGCATTGTTTGTGCTCATCCTTGACTGACTCTATATTAACAGAACCAACTTCACCATGTCAATGGTGTTCCCAGATGTTGTAAGTCTTGCAAAATGATGGAATCCTTCCATCACCAGTTAGGTGCTCCTCTTTAGGAATGTTTAGTTCTTCCTCAAACCTTTGTTGCTTCTCACATAGCATAGGGCCAGTTACAACCTTGTTACTATGCTCCATTTGTTGTATCCAAAGAAGAAGTGCTCACTTAACTTCTGGTGATGTGACAACACATGGCCTTTTTGATGACAGTGCTTGGGGGTGGTTATTAACATGGGCTTTCATATTTGGACAATTACTAAGCTTGCATGAGAGCATTGACTGAGTAAAGATAAGTGGTTTGGACTTGAGGATTGCAAAGTGCTGGACAATATCACGTTGTGTTGCATCTGGATGCTGATCAGCAAAAGCATAGACTCTTAGCCAGTCAGATAATTGAAGGTTAGGTTTTTGTGAGGATGTTGAGGCTGGCTGCAAAGACTGAGAGCTTTGGATATGGCTATCCATTTTTGCACACTTTTCGCATGGAAGTTTGGTAGTGGTAGATTGGTGATAAGGTTTACACTTTAGAGTTTCTAGCATAGTAGAGAAAGATATATTGGGTAGTTCAAGGTGGTCTAACCCCACATTCTTTATATGAATCCAAGACAATGGGACAATAGGACTTCACCAAACTATTATTTACTATATCTGATAATGCATATTTTTCTTTGCCACCCTATGCATTATGCATTATGCATTGTTAATGGATTTTTAGTGGGAACCACAATGGTTCCACCAAAAGTCCATGCATTATGAGCAAGTCTACTGTATATGGTTATACATGTTTTTAGGAGGTGTAACATACTATGGCAGATCTTGACATACTGTGATTAGATGTCCCTGGTTGCAACATCTGCTAATAAATGATATGCTATGTTGTCAAATGCTAATCATGTCTACTCATAACTGATCCTGTATGCCACAGTATGCTCCATAATGACTGATTTCCTGATGCCCTGATTGCAATAAATGTTGACAAATGATTCCTTGTGTCCATGTATGCTGATCACATCTGATTGAATCTGCAACCACTAGAGAGGATGGATTGACAGAGTCTCCAATGACCACTAAAGAAAATGGATTGATGACCTCTGAAGAGGATATTGTGGTGGTGGGCCTGACCTTGGATGATGTAGATAACAGTGTATTGGTTTGAGCTGCCATAGTTGAAGAGTCTGAGATGCCAGAGAAGGGGGAACTAGAATGGGCTGGCCCCAAGTGTTAGTACATTCAGACATCATACAAAATGCCCACCTCTATTCTGTTTTTCAGCATGCTCTGTCTTGATTGGTTTGGCCTTGTGCTTTTGTTCATGCTTGGTACAGTTTCATTGCTGCCATTGTCTTCTTATTTGACCTGTTGAGTTGTGAGTAACCAGTTTCCTTGCTTGTTGGTAGTCTTCAAGAGTTGTGCTTCAAGAGACTTGCAGCACTTCTTCCATGCAAGTGCCTCCTGCATACATGCAGGCTAATGACACATATAACATTGTTTGCAGCCAGTAACTAAGAGTGCAGACAGACTGAGCAAATGATAAGCTTGCAAAAGGGTTAGTAAAGCACAGACCAGTCTAAGCAATCAGTTGGCAAGCCTGAGTGAACAATAAGTCTGGGAAATGGTTAGTAGAGTTTGGGTGAGAGTCTTGGAGAGGTTTGGCAAGTCTGAGCAAATGATAAGTCTGGGAAAGGGTTAGTAGAGTGCAGACAAGTCCAAACAATTGGTGGTGAATCTGAGTAAAAGATAAAGTTTGCAAAAGGGTTTGTAGAGTCTGAGTGAACAATTGGCAAGTCTGAGCAAACAATAAGTCTGTCAAAGGATTGGTAGAGTTTGGAGGAGAGTCTTGGAAATGTTTGACAAATCTAAGCAAACAATAAATCTGGGAAAGGGTTAGTAGAGTTCAGATGAGAGTCTTGGCAAGTCTGATTGAATGATAAATCTGGGAAGGGTTAGTATATGAGTCTGGGCATGAGTGATCTTGGCCCTGCTTATCAGGCTATAACAAATCTGTGGTCACTGTTTGTCTCACTAGTGGGACAAACTTGCATAGTTGAGCTTAAAGAAAGCCAACACAGATGATGGTAGGGAAAGGGTTAGTAGAGTCTGCCAGGCAAGGGTTTGGAAAGGTTTGGCCAGTCTGGGTGAATAATAGGGTTAGTAGAGTCTGGGAAAGTCTGAGTACAGCCTGGGGTTTGGTGAGTCCAGGTGTGTTATTTCTGCCTTTACAGTCATCCCCCAGCACTTGTGACAACCCTGGCACTTGTGTCAATCCTAATTTTCACACCACTAGATACTTTTTCATACCACAACACACTTTGTATACATAGGATATAAGTTGAACAATAATGCAGATAGGTGGGATTCAGCCCAACATTACATTGTATTTGTTTGATTGGAAAATGTATGTCATTTTAAGACATTTTAGTAAGTTTTCAAGTCATGATATGTTTGATCTCAAAGTATATACAGTAGAACATTAGCAGTATACCAACACAACATGTCCTAAGTCTATATCTGGTATTCTCAAGACATTGTGGTGTGCCAGAACAATGCTGGTTTGACTAGGGAAATGAGCAGTATCATCTGTCTTATTGAAGTGAGATATACCAAAAGGGAAAAAGATCCAAAGAAGCTGGATGTAGTAGAAAATTGTCTCACTAGTGGACTGTGGCATGCATAACACCCACTGACTGAGAAGTATGGTTGGTTGAGTGAAGTTCAACTTACAGAAAATCCACATTTCTGCTGCTCACCAAGAAGATGCCATTGCTGAGGCTGTCAAACACTACAACACAAATCAGGTAGACTTGGAGTCAACTGGTGGACCAAACAAGAGCTTGTGAAGTATTTGCAAGCAGGTTCAGGCAGAATGGAGGGTTAAATTGAAAGATAGCAGCACAACTGTAAGTCATGACACAGTTAAAAGAAGGGCACATGGAGGTCAAAGTTGCCAACAGGCAAATATGGAGAACTTTGCCTGGCTCACTTTGGAAGAAGAATATAACATTGTGGCTTACCTACTTGAGCTTGCATCCCAAGGCTTTCCCCTAACACACCAAACTCTCAAACTCTATGTCAACACTATCTTATGTGCTTGCCTTGGCCCAGACTCCAGTTTCCCTGAAGATGGTGTAGGCCATAACTAGACTGACCATTTCTTAACATGACATGCAGAGGAGGTTGGAAAATGCTGGAGTTCACCACTTGACACTGCATGTGGCCGGGCTGTCAATCCTTATACAAATAAAGCATGGTTTGATCTACTTGGGAGCACCATTCAAGAAAATGGGATTGAGAAAGATTGCACATGGGCAGCAGATGAAACAGGCTTTCAACCAGGTGGTGGGACCAAGCAGTGGGTCTTTGGTCCTGCAGAAAAGAAGATTCAACATCAGCAATGGGATGGAAACTGTGAGAATATTACTGTGATGGTGACCATTTGTGCAGATGAGGATACTATACCTCCTATCTGCATCTACAAAGGGCAGGCATTTTCAGCTAATTGACATCAGAATAACATTCTTAAAGCAAGGTGTGTAAAGACCTATATAGTACATGACATGGTGTTGACTGTAATGGACAGCCTTGCCCACTCACCAAAAGGATGGACTGATAGTGTAATTGGCTGTTTGTGGCTCAAGGAATTTGACTAACTAACCCATGCAAAAGCAAATGGACAACCTTAGTTGCTGCTTGTTGATGGGCATAACTTGCACTACACAAAAGACTTCCTTAGTTATGCATGGGAAAACAACATTCACATACTATGATATCCTGCTCACACCATCCATGTCTACCAAGGGCTTGATGTTGCTATCTTTGGAGCTTTAAAAAACTGCTGGATCCAAGAACATGATCAGTATGAGAGTGCTACCCACCAGAAAGTAACAAAAGCAAACTTTATTAACATTTATGGACAAGCACATCAGCATATTCTCACCTTTTAAAATATCAAGTCAGCATTCTGTGTTACTGGAGTTTGGCCATTTAATCCAGATGTCATCTCACCAGAAATGATGGCACCAAGCTTGAAGACAGCAGCACATAGTCAGCTATCACTTCAAATACAGTCAAGTCCTATCAGGGCCATTAGTTCTGCCATCCATCAATTCTATCAAGAACCAGACCCCACAGTAACTCACTACAGTACTCTGCCACCATGAGACTCAGCATCTGATCACTTGGCTGCAAAAAATATGCTCAATTCTCTTGTGGGCACATCAGCAGCTTTTCTTGCCAGCCCTGCCCCTTTGGCACCTGATCAGCATCTCCCCTTCTTTGTTCCATCTCCAATCTCGCCCACTTGAAGGAAGAGATATGCTAACCTGCTTGCAGAGGCCCCACAAAATCATCAAGAGGCAGTACTACAAGAGGCACCACAAGACAGTGAGACACAAGAGGCAGTAAACAAGAAGCAGCTCCTTGAAATGCAGTCAACTGTGTTGCTAGTTGGACTATACTCTGATTGGCTCCATGGATAGCTAGCTGCACAGCAAGATAAGCAAAAGAAGAGGAAAATAGGCCACCTCAATTGTGATTGGCTGCCAAAACTACTTACTGGTGATGAATTCTTCAATTGTGTTGAGAAACATGAAGAGATTGTGCACACAGCAGCAGCCACACAGGAGTTGAGGAAAAAACAGTGTAAGGAAAGGTCAGCTGTCCTGGATGCATGGAAACAGGGGGAGAAAGAGCAGGTTCAGCAGAACAATGCACAACAGAAAGCCTACCAATGAGCATTAGAGCTGTGGGCTGAAGAAACTGTTACGTTTTATTCCCCTATCCTTGGTATACCCTTATTTTTCCCATACTCAAGGCTAGTACCGCTTCTCTCTTTTCTTTATTCTGTAGTTGGTTAGTCATGCTTCGCTTGCATGGACAACTACCTGTGTTTTCTTTTAACCATTTGTTGATTACTCATGCTTCACTCGCATGGACAACCATTCCTTTCATACTGATAGTCACACTAGTCGCTAGCCTATTAGTAACCATCAGAGGAGACTTCCAACTAACTCTAGTTACATTTCTCAACCATGTACTCTAGTCTAGTAAACCTCTGAAATCCCATCTCCTTTCCAAGAAGACTCCGCTCTACTTCGAGTGAGCGCTCCAGGAACTTTAACAAGTTCATCCATCTCGACATCCTTTGAACTAGACCAAAGGACGAATCCTTGACTACAGAGGCTACGTCTATCCCTACCCGGGCTAGCCGTAACAGACATACACAAGGACAATGTTCTGCTTGACAACACAATGAACCTCCACTTTCCAGTTCCTCGTCCTCTAGCCAATCCCACTCTCAACCACCATCATACTACTCCAGGAGAAGCACTTCTCCCAGACCAATCAGAACCCCTCATTGACCACTCACTGCATGAATTTCCACTGGAAGGCATCCTCCCATTCCTCAATCTCCTTCTCCAGGAGATGACGTTTATAATGACACCGCATATGCCAACATGACTGGCTCTCTGACAGACCACTATCTTGACTTGTAAAAGCTTGACTCAGTGTTCAAGCATACAAAGGGGGTTATGTTATGATTACTCTTTTCCTCCTTCATTCTCTTATCCTTACACTTGGCTAAGTACTTTATTTTGCATGTTCAAGTTGTGCCTTCTCTCTTAGTCAAGTTGTCTTACTAATTGGCTGATTATTCTATCTTGTTTAGTCATTGATTACTCATTGCTTACCAATATGCCTACCCTTAACCAATACTTAGGATATATAAACCTTTGTATCATATCCTGTAACTCTTATCTAGATCTCCTCAAATCATATTCCCTTGAATAAGAGACTCCTCTCTACTCTTGAGTGAGAGCTATCATCAAACCCTTTGAAACCCTTGATTGTGTACTCGTCTAGACTGAGTACTCTCCAGTATCAATTACAGCTGGAACCTTTGAACCAAGAATCCAGATCTTTCAAGGCTACGCCTATCTTTGGATAGTCATAACACATATACAGATGACCTGGACTTTTGCCTCTTTCAGTGGCAGCTCTTTCATTCATCACTGGCTGCAGTCTTGCAGCCACTGTGCACCCCCATGACTGTTTTGCACATTATCCAATGTGGGGACAACCATTGTTGCCAGGTAATATATAGACTTGGTCCTTACATAGCTGATTACCCTGAGCAGGCATGACTGGCATCCATTGTGCAAGGGTGGTGTGCCAAATGCACAGCATCTCATAAAGATCTTGATAAATTGGGTGGGCAGCATGTGCAACAACTAATGGAGCAACTGCTGCAAACATTGGATACTAGGACATTATGGGAGGAATATGGCATTGTCAGCAATGTACAGGTGCATCATTAAACCCTGTTTTTACTATTTGTATACTGAGGTCATTACAATTACTAGCCTTTCACTGCCCACTTCCCTTGTGCAGATATTCATGAACTCATTGCCCTGGATCTTTTGCACCAGCTCATCAAGGGACCATTTAAAGACCACCTGGTCACTGGATTGGCAAGTATCTTGAGTTGACATACACTGAGCAATCTGCAAAGGACATCACAGCAGATATTGATCAAAGGTGAGTTGTCATGAGATCTCATGTTCTCATATTAATGATAATTTGAAATAGAATTGCTGCTATGCCCCCATTTTCTAGTGTTTGCCACTTCCACAAAGGATAAGGTTTCAAGCAGTGGACAGGTGATGACTGGAAAGCACTTATGAAGGTAAGCATTATACAATCTATTGTGGATGCAAGCAAATGGATCTGTACTGACCTGCCACCATACAGGTCTATTTGCCTGCTATCCATGACTATGTACCTGATTAAATAGTGAATGCAATACCTGCTTTCTTAGAGTTTTGTTATCTGGTCTGCCTTCCAGTCATCAATCGGTTTATGCTGGGGAAAATTGATCATGCCATGCAGGAGTTCCTTGAGTATTGAAAAATTTTCATCAATACTAGAGTTTGCAATAACTTTTGCCTTCCATGACAACACTCAATGAAGCACAACCAGACTCAAATCAAGATGTATAATGCATCCAATGGACTATGCTCTTCCATTATGGAGTCACAACATATCAAGGCCATCACAGAACCATGGCAGCAGTTCAACAAGTTTGAAGCTTTGGAGCAGATGCTTGTGACAAATCAACACCTTGACAAGCTTGTGGCAACCTGCCTTGATTATGTGCAGCAAGGAATGCTCCATGGGCCTTTTGTGCCCACTTAGATTGTGGCATCCATTGATGATAGCAATGATAACAGTGCAGTGGGTAGTGATAGGGTCACTAGCATATATGATGTTCAAATGGCTTCTGATCCTGGTAAGCAAGTAAAATTATTAGATATAGGCAGCATATTCACTAATAGTCAGTGTCCAATTTGCCTTGGTCAGCCACAGACATTGCTCAGCATTCAGCTACTCTATGTTAGAACCATTGATCTGCTGCTTCCTTCATGACCAATTTCATCCTGATTCTGATGTTCCCAGGAACCAAATGGACATTGCAGACTGTTCACACTTTAATATAAATGTCAAAGTATACAAATCAGCAACTGCTTTTTACTATGCATCAAGTGACCAGTCAGGGACAGGAGGTATCCAGCATGACATTGTCTGATCTACACTATCATAATATGGTGGCCTAGCCAGGATGGACTGTATCTTTGTGGATAATGGAGACATAGAGGGAGATAGATTTCAGGGGCTGTTGGTTGCTCAAGTATGTCTGCTATTCTCTTTTGTGGATCAAAATGGAATGCAGTATGATTGCACACTTGTGGAGTGGTTCCTACCAGTCAGGGATCATGTCGACTGTTACAATTATCCATCTCCACTCAGGCCTGTTCTTTATATTCCATCATGAACATGTTTTTCCTTTTGCATTCACTACTGTCTTCTCATTCCTAACTGTCTTCCACTCAGGGACATGCTCATTGTTCCTTTGTTCCATGATTGACTTTATATTTGGACTAACCTCCTACAATGTCTCTCTTACAACATTGCATGCTCCATTCTCCCCACCTACTAAGTAAACATCTACCTTTGCCTGTTCAAGTCGGGTTTTCATGTTTAGTCAGCTCCTTGCTTATTCATCCTGGTCTGTATGGTGATGACATGTCCTTGTTCTCCATTGTTCTCTTTTATTCCTCACCTGCCTTTAACTCTTTGTAGTACTATAAGAACTAGCTAGAGAAACCTCTGTATTCCTTAGCTAGTTCTATGTTAATTTAACACACTACTTTGCTCCTTTTCACACCTGACAAGTTGTCTTATCCTCTGGATGTTGAGTCTCTTTGTGAGTACCTTCCAGAGCCTAAGAACAAGTCTTCACCAAGCACAGAACTGCAATGCAACATTACACTGACAGCATCACAAGGATGTGGATTGTGGCCTCAGAGGTAGATCAGAATGGCAAAGCATCAGGAATTTTACAAGTGTCTATTTTGAGCTTATCTGAGCTTATGTTATCTTATCTGCACTTACTTGTCTTTTTATGGCTTGTTGCTTAATGCTAAGCATGGCAAGTGAAAATAGCCAGCTAAGACAAAAAAACAGTAACACTGTTACTCAGGCAAGCAAGGACAATACACAAGCACTACAATGCTGTTATACTGATCATAAGAGACCATAAGTCATGTCATCTCACTAAGCCTTGCTTACAAGCTGAGTGTGCCAGTGCCCAAAAAAATAGTACAGAAGTAAGACTTGAATTCACAACTTCTTAAAATAGAAGACTTGGAGCATTAACAACTACACCACAAGGCTTTGATATAATCAGCTCATCAAGTAAATATTACTAGCTTACCATGGACTTAGCAAATTTTTGTCATTCTCCATCCATGTCCACTACACATAATCAAGCTTGCCTACCCATCTCTATGGTATGAAAGAGTGGTGTGCTCACAAAACTTAGATGTACTACATATATATATATGTAAGAATGTGTGTGGTGGACATAGAGAATGACAAAAATTTATTAAGTTCATGGTAAGCTAGTCATATTTACTTGGTGAGCTAATTATATCAAAGCTTTGTGGTGTAGTGGTTAATGCTTCTAGTCTTCTATTTTAAAAAGTTGTAGATTCAAGTCCCATTTCTGTACTATTTTTTTGGGCACTGGCACACTCAGCTTGTAAGCAATGCATAGCAAGATGACATGATTTACACTCTCTTATGATCAGTATGACAGCAATGTAGCACTTGTGTATTGTCCCTGCTCACCTGAATAACAGTGTTACTGTCTTTTTGTCTTAGCTGGCTATTTTGGCTTGGTGTGCTTAGCATTGAGTGACAAGCCATGAAAAGACAAATAAGCTCAAAATAGAAACCTGTAAAATTTCTAATGAGTGGTCCAGGCAGTCATATCACTTGAGTTTATCCTTTGTCTTCTGGATCTTATTCCAGTCTATGGAAATAACCCACTGCCTACAAACTTCCATTACACTGACACACTGGATAGTTTCATGCCTTTTATGTCAAGAAGTACATTGACTACCATCCATTCACCCTTGCATTCTAGTACTTGAATTTGATTTATTTTTACTTTCTCAGTTGACTTTTTGGTGAGCTTGTGGACTTCCAAGTAGTGATGCTTCACACCATGAGTGAGTAAAGTTGAGCAAGGCATGAAAAAAAAAGAGGGAAGTGCATAAGTTGAATAAGTAAGAAAAAGTGACTAGGTAAATTCCTGATGTATTACAAAGATCAGAGCTAAGTGTGGCTAATTAGCATGTCAATTGTGCACCATGATCACTGTATGGACTGATAGATTAATGGTGTTCACATAGGCTATTATGGCACTATGTTGGGGCTATTATGGTGCTCTGTCCAGGCTATTATATGTGTATGAAGTCATGTTTTTCAACCAGTTACATAGCAGTGGCGTTCTAAATTTGTGTTCAGGCCAAACATGATTGAAATATACTAAGTCCAGCACACCAACTTGCACCATGACCAATAAAAAAAAAAAGTGTTTCAACAATGAATATAGGATGTGAAGCAGTGGCAGCAGGAGCCCACCAACCCACCCTCCTGCCCTCCACCATGCCACATGTATCCCAGCAACAAAAGGTGCTATCACAAATCGACCAGTTAGACCACTGTGTCCAGCTGAACAGGGTTAACAACTTAAAAAGCCAATTAGAGGAATCCAATGAAGAGCTGTCCTCTGATGAAGAACTTGATGACATCCTTGTCATCACTCCCTCCATTACACCCATCCTGAGCAATCTTGAATCCAAAAGCAATGACAACTTGATTGACTCAACAGAGACAAAGGAAATCCATTATTGCAAGCTGCTTGGCACAATTAGAGCACTCCACAACAAGGCTCAAAGGGCATGTACCTTGAACTAGGTTGGTGCCCCAATGCCTTGTGCTTCTCAGCTCCATCTCCTTGAACATTTTGTGGACTGCCAACCACATCTGTTCCATAAAAAAGTCTGAGTTGATCCAGAGATTTTTGACTGCATTCTTGACTGCATGTCTGACCATGCAGTCTTCCACTTAGAATCTAATTGTCAGCAGCTGCCAATAGCAGTTCAGCTTGCAATTTTCTTGAACAATGCAGGCCACTATGGAAATGTGATAACACCTGAGGACATTGCCCAATGGATGGGTGTCAGTGTTGGCTTGGTAATCAATTGCACAAACCATGTAATGGCAGCCATTCTCATCCAACATGATGATTTTGTCTTCATCCCTGTGGTTGACTTGATGGATGCAGAGCTGGTGTGAGCATACATAAAGAGGAAGTCATGTATGGCATGGAATGGAGGAATTTTCATGGCAGATGGATCAATGTTCAATTTATTTGAAAAGCCTTCAGTTTTCAGCAACACATTCATTGACTGGAAAGGCAAATTTTTATTAAACTATCAGGTAAAGCAAGAATGTACCTGGTTAGCAATATTACTGACATATGGTAGCTTGTTGTCATGCTGCACCACCTTGTTGTTGTTGATTACAGCCTGGGACATCCTGGCAGCATCCATGATGCATATGAATTCCAAGGAACAGAAATGGGAAAGGATCCAGGTTTGATTCCAGAAGGCCACTGGATCTGGGCAGATAGTGCATACTCCACAAAGCCATGGTATATGGTGCCTTTTAAGGCCATGCATAACATACTGTTATCATGGCTACAGAAGCTATTTAATTGACATCTGTCAAAGCCATGTACCTCATTCTACCTCATGTCAGCTGTCAAAAATGTTCACCAAAGGTTTATATATGTGTTGAACATGCATTTGGAGCTCTCAAATGGTGGTTTCAGTCACTGCAAGAGCTTTGTCTGCAGATCTGTTTCCCAGAAGATGTGAGGTATGCCACTCACTGGGTTCAGTGCTACATCATATTGCACAACATGATTATCTAATTTGAGGAGATTCTAGGAAAGGAAACATCAGTCAAGTGGGAGCATGAAAAGGCACATGAGGCAGTTCACAAAGTAGACCAAGTGATGGTGATGGTTCCTGTCAGAACTCCAGGACAGCAGTTCCATGTGACATTGATGCAGGACTTGTTCACTGTGCTTGGGAGACATGAGTATGTTGTGGATGGAAATGTAGCATAGGTCGTACTACATGCATTGCAGTCAAAGAACATATACTGTGGTTGAACAAAATACACTGTCTTCAGATACAGCACAGAGCACAAAGGGCCAACTTGTATGGAATCTGAGATTACAAAGGATGGTAAGGGGGAGAAAAGTCATTTTATAGTGTGGAAGTAGCTAGTTTGCAGCACTCAGCAAGTTAGAAGATGAGGTCACAGCTGCACTGGGAACAGACAGCAATGAAGGAGAGTTAGACAAGACACCAGGGTTAGGAAAAGAAGAGCCAATGATTGAAGAAGGGATGGTAGTAGAAGGCAAGAAACTGGAAGAGGGGTGCATGAGACCAGGAGCACTAAAAGATGAGTGAATGGTGGTGAAAGGTGGAGCACATGAACCAGCAGGGAAAGATAAGGAACCAACACTTGGAGTATCCAGGCTGGATGCAGGAATAGTACTGAGTGGAGGAGGACTGAACTGAGGAAAGGAACCAGAAATGATCAAGGGCATTGATTGCATGCTCCACTGGAGTTCCAGTTGCATCCATATCAACTTGATCTGCTGTGAAATTTTGTGTGACTCCTTCTGGTTCAGTTCAATCTCAAGCTTCTTCAGGTGCTCTTTGTATTTGAACTCGACCTCTGCTTCAGTTTGCTTGGTGGTGAGTGCTGCACATTGATTGTCAAGTTCCTGCTTTTGTAACACAAATGTGTATCATAATGCTTTGCTTGAAGGTATGCTGGCTGAGCCCTCCTCAGCCAGCATCTCACTCAGTCTATCCAGGTCCCCCAGCATTGCCACAAAGGAAGAGTCCAATGAGACCCTCTTCACAGAGGTAGCAGACAGATCAGCAGCATTCATGCTTGCTGATGATGCTGCAGAGCTGGGAGGATGACCATAGGGAGAGTGCCTTGCAAATGAGCTTTGCCCATCCCATGACAGACTTCTACCCTTTGCTTTGAGAGAAAATGGCATAGATACTGTAGGGAAGGGGGGTGCTTATAGCACTTCATGTGCTTTTGAGTGCTGGTGAAGATTATCAATATGTACATAAATAGTTGGAGGGTGATTGGACATACTTTGTGAACTGGCACATCATCCCTCATAGTGAACTCACTGCCCTCTTCATCAAGCTCATAGTCAGCTTCCAAGACACCTTGAACATCAACATCTTCTATATCAGCAGTAGTGGAGAGTCCAATATCATCTGCATCATCATTGAGGTCATCCTGCATGGCATCAAACTCTTTGTTTGTGGCTATGGCATTGCTGACACCCAATCTTGGCTGGATGACAGAGAGCAGGCTTTCTGCATGGTGTTACAGTTATCCATCTCCATTCTAGTCTTTTCCTTGTCATCTTCCTTTACAAACACTCATTTCCATTTGCCTTCACTTTTTTCTTCTACTTTCTTGTTGCCTTCTATCCAGATGATGTTATGGTCTATTCCTTCAACTGATCTTCTCTTGGACAACCACTCTTACAATGTTTCTCTTATAATGTTGCATATTTTGATCTCTTCACAAGTAGCTAAGCCCCTTTCTCTTGTTGGTTTGATTCCAACCATTGTGCTTAGCTAACCCTCTTTGTCATATTGGTCAGTGTGGTGGCAGGTCCTCCTTTATCTCTATTTGTTTAGTATTCATTCTCCTCTTGAATTGTAGTATAAGAACTTGCTAAATACCCATCTGTACTCTCTAGCTAGTTCTACATTTATTTAACACACTACTTTGCTCACTCCATGTGACATCCATTGAACCCTTGTTCCCCAGATGTTGTGTCTCTTTGTGAGTACCTCCTGGTATTCAAGAAGTATTGTCTTGAGCATCGAAGTGTTCTTTAACATTATACATGGTTGACTCCTGGCTTTGAAGAAACCAGCTCACTATCAAATAAAGGGATGCCATTCCAGATGGCATTGAGTTCCTGGTAACATGGAAACACACAAAGGACATCGTCTACAAGGCTATTAGATAGAATAGGGAAGTTAAGGTAGCAGCATACCCATGAGACTTTGTACTAATGGGTCACCATCCTTAGTGTCAGGTCAGATCCCACATCCCATGCTCCTGAATCATGCATGCTGTTCATGATATTTGGTCTTTAAATCTGGAGAAACATAAGTGATGAAAGATAGAAACTGGATTACTTATGTGCTCAAATGATTGGTTACTGAAGTCACACATTTCAAAGAGTCCTTGATGAACATAGCAGCATGCTCTGGGTCTCCAGCAAAAATGTGCCTTGCAATGACACCCAAAACTTCTTTCTTGTTCTTCCCAGATGATTTGTCCTGAGGTGTGAGCTTAGCAGAAGAGCTGGAGGATGAGTGATTATCAGGAAATAGAATGTATTGATTGGCTGGATGGGAGATGATCCAATCAACAAGGAGATCTGTACATCTCTTATCCCACATGACATTTATTGTTGATGACTTCTTGGCAGATGCCAAGGATGGTACTGGGGGAGGTGCAGGTGCATGTGGAGTTGGAACAGCAGTCTTTGCACCTTGGCCTTGTCATTTCTTCTGAGGGGCAGGTGCACCACCTCCCATGGTAGCTTGTGTTGGGTTGTTTTCCATGGTCTTCTAAGCTGCTTGAGCCTTTGCAGCCATGAAAATAGGATTGACCATCAGGGCACAAAGCCTCATAGAATGATCAGCTAGCAAATGGAGAGCAGGCATGTTTTAGGACTCTGCTAGGCATGACACAGTGAAAAAACATATTTTTCAGAGCACCATAATAGCCCCAACATAGCATCATAATAGCCCATGTGAATACCACTATTGGTACATGGATGCCTATCACCTCCTGAAATCTTGTTTTTGTCCATTGATGACTGTAACATATACCATGTGCCTTGGTAGTATTGTGTCATCTGTGCAAACAGGAACACCCACAACAGCTGATGCAACAACCTGAAACAGATGAGAAGCAAACATCCTGTGGGCTACAGAAATGGTAAATGTTGGAAATATTGATTACCTACGCACTTTAGCTTACATAAGCTAGTAGTAACATCGCACCATTAGCTACCTTAGGATACTTAGTGACTACAAGTATAACAGTAAATGACCCAGGAATAAATATAAATATTTCTCCACTAAAAATACCGACCGTGTTTGGTACACTTTCTGCATGACAGATAGCCTCTTGGATGGCCCTATGTGTGCCCTTGATCATAGCCGCCGTATCAGCCGGTTTTACATAGCGGGTTCTGCGCGGACTCTACCCGCTGATGGACTTCCTAGTTCACGATTGCTTTGATGTCATATCTCCAAAGCGTCGGGTGTGGTGGCCACTAGGGGTTAACTCGGTCATAATGGGGGAAAAACCGGTGTCCCGCTGCATGCCCTCAGGATACATCATTTAGGATGAAAAGTCGCTGCACATACAAGTTGCACGTGAAATTTTCGAATCGTCAGACCACGACGGTTAGTCAGGCAAGGTATGCCAACGATAGCCGTGCCAGCGTATCTTTATTTGATGACCACAGACTCATTTGGAAAAAGGCTCCGAAGACCGATCACCTGCGTTTGCTCACACGGCCTGCTAGGAATGTCGGAGTCTGTACGTACGAAGCCATTCGGACAGCGTCCGAACGGGTACATCTAAAATGCATGTGGACAGGCACGTTATGAGAACTGACATGCTCCTCCTCAAATTACTATGTGGACCCCACCATGTGGATAGTACAGCTTTGGGAGATACGGTGTTGCTCGAATCGTCTTCGACGACTACCGATCCATACAACTTGATTCAGAGATGTCTCCAGAGATTGAATAGTTAACGCTCGAAAGGTCAGACACCACACCTGTCTCCCATCTTTCTTTCTCTTTAATCACACTACTTGGATCACTTCGGGACTTATACCAAACATTCTTACATAATCACACTCATCTTTCTCAGCATGGACTTTGCCATGCTGCACTTCATACGAAACTGAGGTGACCCACTACAAGGCCTTCTTGTGTTTAGTATCTGACTTTGCCCAACTAAGACCTCACAAAATCAAGAACAATCTGCACTGCGTCAATTCGCATGGAACAGGATTTCGCTCACGGGGCAAACCGGCATCGTTATCAGATTTAAAGAAGTCATTCTCTGAATGTCACCTGATGCCAGGGCATTGTTGACAACGATAAGGATTGTGTCCGAGGACAAATATCATCTCACAACATGCAACCACACTCGGAGCTTGGATGGCTTCTCTTGGATGCAGCAAATTGGCACACATAGAGCCCGAAGGCCGCAAGAAATGTCATGATCCAGGTAGTTCCCATGGCGCTACTAACACCATAAAGGAGTAAATTTACTTGTCACGGTGTCCGAGGTCCCCAGTTCCAGGCTGCATAAAAGGGACGACTCGGATTATGTATTCCCGCAAAATACCCCCGGTGCATCCTTCTAAGATTTTGTTCATGCAGCTCTCTCCCATTCTTCTTGTGCTTGCAACCGTTGTTTCTGTCATCGCTGCTCCGGTATGTACTTGTTTTTGGTGCCCTCGTGTACGATGGTTGTGTTGGTCGGACTGATGGGGATCAACTTTTATTAGGCACCTGTCGGCGAGTTCGTCGAGCGCACTCCAGGAGCTCTTGCAGATAATGTACGTCTCAAGCCCGTACCACCTACTGCACCATTTCGCTTACGTTTCCCCATTAGGGCCAAATCGACAATCAATACTGGAAACGCCCCGACATGAAGCGCGACGAGTAGAAAGCGAAAGACAACCACAAACACCTTATGTCGACTGTGAGTGCTTTCTTTTAAGTATATCGTTCTTGATTGACGCTGTACCAGTATCATATCAAATCATTCAAATAGCCAACATTCCTACGAGACAATATTTGATCTGTTCTCATCGAAGGATGTCAATCAGTGTGAAAGTGTGGTTGATGCCGACCTGACCTCTGCTGAATAACTACTATATTTCCTTTCTGTTGTTTCGATTTATATACGTTGTCCTTTGTTTACGAACCTAAACGTCCGAATCAAGAGGTTGGAGCGGCTAGAAATTGTCATAATTGGTGGAGGGTCCTGATGTGTCAGCCTCACAGACTGCATAGCCCAACTCAGCCTGGGTATAATATTTGTTGAACTTTCGCCTATCTACCTTACTTCCGTTCGTTTCGAGTCTACATTGATCATTCTTACATAATCACGGTCGCTCATTTTTAGCACGGACTTTGCCACGGCGCACCTCAGCGCACCTCAGTCTTCGTCCATCCGAAACTCAGGTGAGATGCTTTTGGACATTCATTAGAACCCAAGCTAATTAATACCTACATAGTTCTGTCTTTACTAGGTTAGTTAATAGGAGCAATCCTAGTCTTCATGTTAGACTGCAGGATACTCGTAGTCACTAAGTATCGTAAGGTAGCTACGAGTGCGATATAACTATTGCTTATGTAAGCATGAAAGTGTAGGTAAATCAATAATTCCAACACTCCCCCTCAAGCTGAAATCCTGGCAATGTGAATGCCTGCCAAAAATAAAGAGGGAAGTAATAAAGAATATGAATACAAGCTGCCAAACATGTCTGAACTCATTAGATACCGGTTACAGCGACCAAACAGAAGATACTTACCAGAGGAGGTCCAGGACGAGCAAGGCGAGCCGGGAAGCAATGCGGACGCGTCAGTGATATCCAGATGCGACAGGGATTCCAGGAAATAATCGAATAACCGCTGAAACGCGTCGAATCGCATTAGTGAACGTCCAGAGCAGGGAGAAGAAG
>JBBPKJ010000684.1:0-18492 GCA_038089195.1 Brasilioporus rufonigricans | reverse complement strand
TCCAACTCATACATGTGATACACGATCGATGCACGCTCAGTAAGCAGTGAGCAAAGTGCTCCAATAATTGAAATGCGAGTACAGTACATAGGGAATGAGTAGCTGCAGTAACAATCTAATCGCTCGATTTTCCCCCATCGTTTCTCTGCGCTTGAGGTTGAGCATCCGACTCGTATCACTCAGTCTTATTCATCTATTCCCACGATCGTAGCCTCGCTAGAAAACTTGCCCCATAATCTTCTGAAGATTTTGATCTTTTGACCGCGTGTGAACTTCAAGTTAGTCATGCGGCTCGAGTTCTTCCGAAACTTTTGGAGACGCAGGGGTCACAGTGCCAACTAGTGCGAAACGCGGATTTTCCATGGAAACCTTGCTTCCTTGTAAACCGTGTGTAGACTTTACCCCACCCCCACCCCCGAACCTGAACTCGTCGGGGATGCTGCCATCAGACGGTCCATGGGACAATCTCTGTCAGCTGAGGTTTACTTACGTACATACTACCCACTGATGTGCTAGTGTCAGTTCCAGCACCCAAGAAAAGTAGAACGGTTCCGGTAAATCTCCTACTTTGGGCCACAAGTCGCAATACGAGTTGGCACCGACAAGAAAAAAAACCCGAACATCCGCACGATCGCACGTCGTCAGACAGGCGCAGTCACGATCGGAGCGACCCGTAATCGGAGGACTACATGGAGGAAAACTTTCATGAAAGCATGACTTGCCTGCAGGTTTGACATTCTAGGAGAGCAAGCGAAGTTGCACCTCTCACATCGCCAGCTCTCTTGCGTGCCTAGATCAGGAAAAACCTCCTGACCGAATTTCATAGAATGTTGTTGAGTTCACGAATCCATTGAAATACTCAAGTCCCTCTTGCATTTGGTTCAATGTAGCGCAAATGCGCACACTTATTTCATACGAGATCCAGTTCTACAATTGCAAAAGAGTTTACCAGTAAGGCTTATTGTCAGTGATTGGCGATTTCACCATTGCTATTGCCATCCCCATCAGCGTTAGTGTCGCCATCATCGCCATCACCGTCCGCCTCACCGTCACTATCATCGTTCGCCTCACCGTTGCTGTCACTATCCAGACCCACTGGCATTGCATCGAAGTCCATATGATCGAAGGTTTCTTGATGTTCGTTCGACTTTCCTGCCTTGCTTCCATTGCTTTCATCACTGCTGTTTCGAGTTGGTCACATTGTGTCCATCAAAAGATGACAATACTCACCACAGTTTCTTGTACAATGTGGCCATTAGGGTATGGTATTTCCGGGGTCCAAGATCCTTGTCCCTTGTGCAGATTTTTATCAAAACTTGCTTAAACCTTGTGTATGTAGAACGATTGGCCTGTGGATTAAACATTATCTTATCTGGATTCTCTGGTCCTTTATCGTCACGCCAGTCAGCCAGAACAGAACAGATCTGTCCACGACCCAGTAGAATACAAACAATGATCAGAAATATCACCCATCAGTGTGGCAGCTAATGCCAGCAGTCCAGAAGGTATTTCTCGTTGATCATCACGATCGTCCAGAGCTGAAACGAAGTGGTCACTGAAGCGGACCCCAAATGAACTCAGTCCACTGAAAGCAATCGCCCACAACACGTCCAACATGACAGGATGCTGGAAAGGCTGGCTGCAGATAGCATTTAGTTGCAGAGACAAATGTTAGAATACCCTACAGCATGCCACTTCAACATACCTGGATAATGAGTGGGTAGATGAAGGTGTCATGGGTGAGGAGAGGTTACCTTGCTCCCACACCCACTGCAATCCATAACGGCTGATGACGATCATCTGAGCTGTTTTTTTTTTTCAACCTTGTTCGAAATCCTGCCAATCGGCCCTCTGGCTGCAACTAGAGATCAATTGTGGTGATGATGAACTACAGTAGGCTATCTCATAATGCATAAGGTCATAATGCATATTAGCTCATAACGCATAGCATCAGGGAGCTACACTCAGGTCCTCTCCCAGCCAAAAATGCACTCTAATAATGCATCAATCTCATAATGCATTGGTTTCTGTCGCTCCCGTCGCTATGCATTATGAGATAGGTACTGTACTTAAGGACACATGATGGGTGCGAGATCACTTGCATATTGAGTGCTCCAGCGCACCCACCTGCACATGTACTTCCGAATTCTATGACTTTTCACGAGATTGTATGACATTCGACATCATGAGAAGTGGCAATGCTAAAATGTATATAAACCTGTGAAATTTGACGAAATTCAGTTGGGAGGTTTTTCCTAATGTAAGTTTCAGGTTGGATTAGCCAGCCGATTTGACGTCTTGCTACTGAGTGACACAATCGCCACAAACCAAGGCTCGCGTACAGCAAATTTTGTTCTATTTAGTGATCTGCAGACCGTAACACCATTTAAGAACTACATTAGAGTTACATGCAAGCCCAACTAGATGGAGGGTTCGTCATGGAAGGGACGATAGAAACAAGGATATGTAGTGATACAATGTGTAAGGAGAATGCAAGGTGCACAAAGCAACTGAGCCGAGCGTTATCGGATCCAACAGGTCAGACGGAAAAGATATTCAAGCCACGCCCCCGATCCCACAGGTATAAATAAGACATCGAGACGAGAGAGGAAAAAAAAAAAAGAAAGGACAGGGCACCAAGAGTAAAGCACAGCGCACTTACTTCCCCTCCACAGGCTCCACCTCTAACAAATCATCCGCAAAATCCTCCATCTTGATGATCCTGAATCGCTCCTTCCACGGTCCATCCGAAAACGTCCTCTTCCACGCCCTGCTTAGCCCATCTTCCCAGGCATACAACTCGATCTTCCAGCCACGCTGCAGTGCAAGTCGAACTGGACCCAAAAACCCCTCCTCATTGAACTGACCCACGTTACCGTCCCCGGTAGCGAGTACGATCGTGGCGTTAGGGGGAGGTGGGTCTGTCGCTGCGATCGCTTGGTGGAGCTTGAGTTGGAGTAGTTCGTCCACGCCCTGTTCTCGATAACGTATCCGCGTCGTCGTTCCACGAGGTCCAGTGACAGCACGTGCGGCGCTTCCACTCCCAGTCGCACGGTCTGAGTCGGTGGAGATGTTTCCAGTCGAGTGTCCCCGTACGTGTGTCTTGGAGGACAACAAAGAAGTGGACGCCAAACTGGTCTCAGATTTCCGCCAGTTGGCAGTGCGCGATGCGATGGAATCGAGTGGTTGAGGGTGTCGCCTGTCCGGCGCATCCCCACTATCAGGTACGCGTGCGTATATCCGGACGTCGTAACCTAGATGTATGGCGGGATCCATCGGCTGGTATAATGGTGAAGAAGTCACCAGGCATCTTCTAGTAATCGGCCGACCACGTTCTAGAAGCAGTGCAAGCGCTGCATGTGAGAGACGCTTCGGACGACGTGACGATGAGCGGTGTTTTTTGTGATAAGTAAGAAGTCCGATGAGAATGTTCGAGCTGCGCAAATCAAATTACAGTAAGAACTTATCCATCTACATACGAAACGCAGAAAAGAATGACTCAACTGATCAATGAACACATGTATCAAGGTATCCCTGGCGCGCGGCGCTGGCCCTCTAGGATCAGGCTCAGAGAAATCAGATTCTCCACCACTAAAGTCCTGAGTAAGTAGAGCAGTAATGCGCTCATAGTCTTCCGGGAACCTGAGTCGCAATTTATGTGCGAGACACCGTAACTTCAAGATCTGTGGATCAGGGGGTATCGTCCTGACCTTGAGGGTCGGTGTTGACTTGCTGTGTTTCAGCACATCGCGCTTAAGATGGACACGGTTCGTTCGAGGAGGCGTCGATGGCGTCGACTTATAGTGATGTTGCGCATTCTCGAGTGACGAGGACGAGTCAGCCTCAGCTTCTGGATCTACATCAGCATCGTCCCGATCTGCATCCCCGCTAACATCTTCCGCATGCACCGTCGTTTCTGACACCGTCTCCGGTGGGTCCGGGACTTCGCGCTTCAATATCTGAATCGTCCTTATCGGTTTTTTTCGCCGCCGCTTTCTCGCCCGCCTCGCGTCCGCATCTTGACTCTGCCTCACTCCCCCGTCCGACGTTGAACTGTAATGCTGCATAATGCGCCTCTCCGCTAAGCGACCTGCCTGAACCCTATCCCTCTCCGACATCAAAAATTCGATCACGCTATCGATCGTGCCCAGGGTAGGATGTTCGGGGTCGTCCACGGCTCCCTCCTGGGCTATACCCCCTGCGGCAGACGCGATAGAACCCACGATGGTGAAGGCGACTGGGTCTCCCTCGCCCTCCGTCTCCGAATCAGATCCGTCCTCACCAAACGCATCCCCGGCATCCCCACCAGAACTCAGGTCCAAATAGCCTGCGCGCGCATTCTCGTCGTCCGTCGCGCTGTCCGTGGCACGCGACCGGTCGTCCACCGCACTTCTCGTCTGTCCACTCGCCACCGACGGATCAAAATACGACGCGATGATCCCCTGCGTCCATACCGTCGAACCAGCGTTCGCTTCCGAGTCCGTAGGAAGCGCGGATAAGAGACCCGAGCGTGGAGATGCAGATCCGAGTTCACGCTCGTCTTGGTCCACGTGGAGTGCGAGCGCCGGAATGGTGGTGTGAAGGATGCGTGGGGGACCTATCTGCAATTGTTGGAGTTCGCGAAAGACGGAGTTGAAGGCGCCAAGGTCAGGTGCTTCTGTAGGGCGCGGCGATAAGTTTGAGATCGATGGGTCATGGCCGCGGATATGAAAAATGGATCGGTGAAAAGGCGGGACCGTGTTGTGGATGTTCATACGAGAGAAGCAGAGGTTAAGCGTCAGTCACGAACAAGTAAGATGGAATGAAACTGACCGTCAGAGGTGGCCTCACTGAGGCGAGAGTAGGTTGAAAATGGACTGATTGGAGTGGGAGAGTTGGACGTTGTTTCTGAGCTGGAATGGATCATCTTTGAAGATCATAAACGTGAGCGAATGGACTAGAACGGTGTTGATGCGTGCCACTAGGGCCGATGAACCGGTGTAGTAACTTGTAGCGTTTAGTGACTGTAGCGTGTACAATGTGCTCGTTAATTGGCTCTGAGCAAAGTTGATGGGTGTGAACTTGAAGGTGGCCGTCAACGTACGTGGCAAGGAGGAAATATAAGGGACTGCGGGCCTGCCAGTGGCTTTGACTTGCTGTGAGTCGGATGACTTGCATGCTTGTCTGGTGTCATCAACGTGAACCCCACACGTGACCTTCTGCGCGTTTGCAGGCTGACTCAAGGTGACTTTGCTTTTGTTCAAGTTCTGATCCGGATACTGCCATGCACAATGAAATGGGATAGATACAAATAAGATACACGAGTGTGATCAACAGACGGCGATGAATGCTTCCAAGGGTATCAGCTCAAATGCATTCCACTTAGATGGTTGAATGAAGAGAGAAGAAAGAAGAGATGCGGAAAAACAGGGCGCTAGTTCACATAGAGTTCTTGCACTGCGAATCCACTCGCTGGCGTGTAAGTGGAGGAGACGTCATCCTCCCGACAGTGGACACCTTGGGGGTAAACGCCCATATCCGGAGTAGCAAATGAATCGGGCTGTGAGAGCTGAGTATGAAATGACACTACTTCGGTAGCGTAGCCGTAGTGGGCATTTGGACAGGGTGCCACACCTCATAGCGAGGGAGGGTGGTGGAAACGGGTATAAACGCATTGTTGACGATATACTGACTAGGATACCGGGGTAGAGGTATTGAGGTGGGTGTGGCTGGATCATCGACGGCATATTTTGGGAGGATTATGGATGTGGATACAGGAACATTGTCAACGTTGTACGACATAATTGACGCAGGGAAAGACGAGGGAACAGACGGTCAGTCACCGAACTTGGAGAGGAAATTGTTGAACACCTCTTCACTAACGGACATATCACAGACAGGCTGGACAGCCGCGTAAGTCGCGCAGAGGATCCCTTGCTCGGGAGGTTGTCGGTAGTCAGTCGTGGATGCCCCCGATATACTCGATAATCACGGGCCGAGGAGAGTGCTCTGCGTGCGGGTGTTCCATGCGATGTGTGAGTCGTCGACCTGTGCCAACTTGGTAATCGACTCAGTGCTGTACACCGCGGAGATGTTCTTGCTGCCCTTTATGTGGCCGTTGAGGAGCGAAAGAGATGAAGGGGAGGCCGGGTCCGGCGAGGACACTGAACTGCTGGTAGAGGTAGAGGCGGAATATTGAGTAGGCTGGTGTCGCTGGCGTGCTGGATCGCGACTTGTGGACATATTAATTCTAGGGGAACGCCTTCGCGGCTTATAGCCATGGCGACGTTGCCGATGTCGAGTGAGAGCACTTGGGTCTCCAGTAACATATGCGCATTCGGGACACTTCTTCGGTCGTGCACCAGAGCTATCAGACGGGTGAGTTGTACGTGTCTTGCCCCACCCGTGGCACACTCACTGGAAATTTAGGTGCGTCGTGATATTCGACGGTTGAAGTGTCATATATCGGCAACCATTGTCACGAAAGGGGCAAGGCCACATGCTATTAGGACATGTCATGACCAGAAAAAATATCCTTCGGCGGTGAACGTACAACTCCTCCTTGTTCGGTGCATGTGTCTTTTGATGTCGTGGTAAATCAGCCTTGCGACTGATGGTCACCCCACATTCGTCGCATACTACAGCGGTCTGAATAAAATAGGTTAGTGACGCGCGTGCGCAATACTGATCGGAGACATACAGAGGTACGTCGACGTCTTGCCATGGGGCTAAGCACTAATCCAGGTCAAGGGTGACTCGTGATTAAGAGTGTAGGGAGAGGAGAAGTGCGGCTGTGAAATTAGAAGATAGATCGCGCATCCACTGACCGGAAGATAGGCACTGGGGATGAACCAAACGATCCTCCCCACGCGTCAATTTATATGGTTGAGAAGTCCACACCTTGACCATCGGAAAGAGTGATTGCGTCGGAACAACTTTTCATAGCCACAAGGAAAGTTACCCTGTTAGGCTATTTTATGAAAGCAATCATGTTGATGGGTCCAAGCTCCAGAGGGTGCCACTCGGCTAGTGACCATGGTACGAATATGGTGAAAAATAGTTGATTGCGTCTGGAGTGTTGTCCAAAATTACCCAGTATAGTAACTTTTGAAACGAGTGGCTCAGGATGGAGGTCCATACTTCGTGTTCGTTTTAGAGAATGTCTTTCTTGGTGATAAGAGTAGATTTTTCAGAGGACGGGAGGGACGCCCAACCTTCACTTGGTCATTGTCCTGCGCTTCCTCCTGAGACAATTGAGTCCGGCTCCGTGCTTACGTGATCCATTGAAAGGGGAAGGCAACCCCTGGACCACCGCAAGTGGATGAATGTTTCCCACAAACTAAACCAAAGAGGCTCTTACTGACACCATGTCCGCAGAAGTGGTTCCTGCTGTTCTCAGTCACGCTATGGAGTAAAATGACGACGGGTGAAAGTGGCATACCAAGATGACTCAGAGGTTGTCTGCAGTTGCATATGAAGCGCGAGCCAGAGTAGTGAACCCGTTCGAGATTAACCCAGACTAAAAATGACTGAGTATGTAATTAATTATAAAAGATGTTGCAGACCGAACTACGATTCAGGTGGCCGTGGAGCACCACGGAACTGGTCAGTAAACGTTCCCAACATTTCTGTGGGGGTCATGTTCCACATCACTACACTACCAGCTAGAAATCCTGTAGGAACGTGTATGTACATCAGTACATAGCATTGTTTTCACGGCCAGATGGATCCCCAAGGATTATCACAGAAGGTGTAATAAGAGCGCGAAGACGACTCACCAACCCCAATTCCAGCCATCATCACCTTACCGAAGACGCTCCCTGGTGCTTTTGGACGCGCCATGTGTAAGGCATACAAACCCGTCAAACCGAGTGCACCCGTCCCGACGACCCGACATGAGATACAGTCCTTGTACTCCCACTGCTTCCCCTCTTCCGACTGGGTCCAAGTAGAGGAACCCGAAGTGGATGGAAGGGTTGACTTTGACGCACGTGGTGGTGCAGACATTCTGGTAGGAGCGGAAGTGATAGGTCTGTGAACGTGACACTCTACACGGCCAAGTTGGATGGATCGTCGGATGTAGATATTAGGTCTCTGAATCTCGCGGAAAAGAGATTCAATATGTTAGACGTACAGGATATCTAGCTCATCATGATGCGACACTCACAGTAGAGTAACGCTCTCAATTGCATCTCGGAAGCAAATATCGCACTCGCCATGTTTTCTCTTTTTTCAAACCCAGCGCATCCCGGCCATCCCCGGCTGGGCAGTCGCGGCACGTGACTCCCTCCGTGCACGAATAAGCGAGGTGGCCCCCCGCGAGCTCTGACCGCCACTCGCAGTCCCGACGGCAAGAGCGCGCCTCGTCTCACCGAGCACCCTTGCTGCTCTTTTCGTCGCCCTCTCGCATTTGCAATGGACTCATTCGTTCTTATCTTCCCGGTTATCGCTGACTCGGTTATCCGCTTTCTAGTTCTTCCACGCCCTCATGGTACATTGAGACAACGAGACCTCCGAACTCACCCAAATGATGACGAATCGATGGATCATGGTGGCGTTTTATGTAACCACTTTGCATCGTCGTATTCACTGCTCTACACCATTCTTTCGACGTTAATTTCGCCGCTGGAATATAAAATACCCTACTAGTATGGGCATCTCGGCAATTAACCGTTGCCTCCTGGATCACCGAGGCATTCACCTTCGAGTCAGCGCGGGAGCGACAAATTGAGCGAAATTTTAATGGATTGCTCATCATACAGCACAGTCTGAGCAGACAACGTTACTGCATACTCAATGTATCCCATAATATTTTGTGCGGGTTGGGTATGTTGCAATACCGGTGGCCGTGTATTGCTGTCTAGCCGGATAGACCCCGAAGGAGAGTGCAGCTGTCGAACAACGAAGATGCCAAATGCAGTGTGCGAGTCTTTGATCTGGGCAGTGCATGGCTACTAATCACACAAGACGCACACATGCCCACAGCCACCTCACTGTGCAACTCGATGAATCACCAGGGACTACACCATAAGTCCTGAAACACAATCCTGTCAGCATGCCAAAGGCTATGTGATGAGTGTCATGGAAGCAAGGGGTCAGAAGAGAGCCAGCACCCGACTAAGATGGAGGATGAACAATGTTGCACACCCACAGCCAAATAAAACAGTGTCAGAGGGATATAAGAATGATCTACAAGGCTAATTTACTGTGAGACATTGTCAGCAAGTAAATCACAGGACATGCAGCTCAAAATATTCTGTTTCCATCTCACTGCACTCTTGTTGCTCCTCATCGCCAGCTCGGTACGAGCAAGCCCTATGGATCTCGCCCACAGCGAAGTTGAGCGGAGTAATGGACACATCGACGAGCGGGGTATGGTCTGATTTGCCAAAGGTTAGCTTGCAACAACTGACTGAGTAAAAAAAGGTATATTTGAGCGTAGTAAGGACGATGGAGGCGGGGGTCGGTATAACTCCGAGAAACAGTCCAGAATCTGGCTGACGGTGATATTAATAAAAGGCGCCAGGAAACGTACTGAGTCAACTAATCCGGGCTGGAGTGGGAGACGTGTGAGATCGCCCGCTTTATAGAGTCTGGTCACTTCAAGAACAGTGGTCGCAATCCCCTCCACACCAAATGACAGACACAGGAGCGAGTGGGATGGAAATAGCTAGCTTTGATCCTAGCTGGCTAGCGCATCTAGATGGAAGTCTCGGACGACTACGATCTATTCAACGATCTGCTTCGTTTGGCGTCCCATCTGTGACTTGGTAAGGTCTGGGACCGGTTCAAGTCCGGTCCCAGACCTTCGGTTAATACTGTGGCTGAATAGAATCGAATAGAAAAACTCCGATAGACGCATTCACTGATGCCTGATCAACCAAATGGGTTAGATCATGTTTTATCACCCCTCGGATCACCGACAATGGCTTGTGTACCCATCATCCGTATATATGATCCTTCTTCTACCTGTGAGAGGGCTTGCGTCCACATGTGTGATGGTAAACCCCTTCGTCTGCTTGCAACAGTTAATCGGACTCGATCCACCGCTCAGTAGTCAGCATTGTGGACGTTCCGAACCAAGTTATATAAGTGGCACTGCCACTTCGTGATGTCTCACGACTTGGACACTGGCACGTCATCATCTCGATCGAAGATGTTGAGTATCATCATCAATCAACGAACCACACAGTGGAACCTCCCGGACCACTTTACAATGCCTCTCTATCTTGTTTCCTTACGTATCCATCATTCATTGTACTGCGCCTCTTCTACCGGTGAGAGGCTTATGTCCACCTTCCAGTGGTTGACCGCAAACCTCGGCCACCTGCAATAGTTGATTCACCCACTCGCCAGCCAACGTTGTCAACCAAGCCATAGCTATATCTCATTCACGCTACTGCGCCGTACTTTGATCGTCGTACATGCTATTCGAAGTTGACGTGGCTGCGGATTCAATACTCAACTAACTCGTATACCGACTTTCTTCCAGTGCGTGTGGCATTCACAAACCTAGTACTCCAGCGCTCCAAGTGTCGTTCTGCTCTGTTGTTTTGATTGATTGTGAGCCATGGATGCAATGGCCAAGTTTGAAAAGCCATCCCCTATCCTTACAATACTAGTATCGATCCATTTGACCAGGTCACTGAGAGCGGAGCACAGACGCGGGTATTAGGGCTGGAAGCCTTGGCGGAGACGACGTACGCAGGAGGTATGGTAGCCACCGAAATGAATGCACAGTAACCAGGTGAGTTTGTTGGCCTGGAGTTCCATCTTTTCCCGATGCTGGCGTAATCGCGGTACACCCGAACCATTTCCTGGAGGAGGGGAAACATTATCGTTAAAAAGCCTTAGACAATCACTTGCAACTAACATGTATGTACCGACAGGGACACGTGATGTTGTTTATTCATGCTAGGTATGGAAGCCCGCCGTGGCTAATGGCGGGAACACTGAGGGATCGGGCGGAACAGAACAGAACAGGACCACGATCTCTATGGGCGACTACGAGGTACGAAGACAAGGGGCGACTACGCTACATCTGTGTAGTGCAGCGGGATATATACTGTAGTGCACGTGATGTGTATGCCAATGGGCTTACAAGGTACCGCAGACGAGGGGATCACATAATTATTCCATAGACATCGAAGTCTAGCAACGTCCTAGCAAGCGAGGTTGAACTACACTTCACTTACTCGAAATTCAATGCTTAGATTAGGCTACAAAAACGTACAAATCGATAAACCTATGATGTCTTCACGGCGCCAAAGTAAGAGGCCTTCATTGCGATCAACCGCGTTCTTTACTCGCAGGACCCCAGCTGCTCAACCATTGGTCAACACGTTTGGAAACAATGTTATTCCCTCCCACCCTCGTGCGCTGATCGACAGATAGTCGCGTTGATATGCACCAGTGACATGCTTCACAAAGTCCAGTCACGCTGCTCGATGATAAAATTCAGATCCATCTAGGACTGATCCATAATGAAGCATCAGACTGGCTACACTAAGTCCTCTTCCATATCAAAGGGTCATTCTTTCCTTAAACTCCCAGCTTTTGATTAGAGTTAATAGCCTAAATTACCTCGCAGATTGGGCCCTCGTCTGCGCTATTCTGCCAGATTGTGGCGGTCGAATCTTTGTCGTCCACCCCCTGCATTAGAGCTCCTAGGCACTCTTGAGCAACTCGAGCTCAATGTTTTGTGTTCCATTTTATCCCAAGAGCTGATATCCCTAATGGTATTGTGCACTGGGAGTTCTGGGATTGATTTCTACTTCGTCATCGCCCGTGATCTTAATCCAAGGTAGCGTCTTGCTTTTATTGAAAAGTCGATCACAGTTTTATGCTCTACGAGCAAGCAACCCCACGTCGTGCGTTTTTTTTTACCACTCAGTCCTCGAGCCAATAATATAACGTACACAGCTATGTTTTCCCAGATTTGATGTGTCAGCCGCAATTCCAAAAATTCATCGTCGTCCAGAAACAACCCGATTATAGAAATTTAACTTAAAACAGGACATGCATTGGCAAACTAGATATTCAGGTTATCATTCCAAGTATCTCCATCAACTGCTCTCCCTCTGTCGCCCAGCCCTCTTTCCAGTACCTTCCTGAAGTCCCAGTTCAAACTTGATCGGTGTTATCACCGAACATTTCGGGTTGAATCTCCTCTGGTTCGCCTGTATCACCCTCCACACTCTCGCTTTGTCCTAGAGTGATGTCCGTGAATGTGACCACCGTTAGCGACGAGCTTTCGCTAGCCGACCACGATATTAAACCGAATCCGGTGTCGACCTCCTGCCCCGGCCCCTGCCAATGGCCATGAAGTCCATGATCATACAACTCTCGAACGCTGATGATGAACCGAGGCATTATAGGGCACATGGATATATAAGAAAGCATGCTGAGGACAAGCATCGAAGTGGCGTTTACTGTAGGCCCACTCGCAATCACATCATGGGTGTTGTAAAGCACATTCCTAACAGTGTGGGAGGGGATGGTGAATCATGATGAATGGAAACAAGGAAGTTGACATACACGAGGAAATAGAGAATGCCATCTCTTATGAGTTGTCGCATGTACTGGTTTGGCTGCCATAGCTTAGTTGCTTTGTACATCTCAGCTGATTGCCTCAAGGTCGGGATGGCAGCAAAAACAAGTAATGTAGCACTAAGAATAAATCTGGGGATTGTAATACCGAGGAGTAGAGGGGATGGGATCTTGCTTAAACCATTGCAAAAAGAGAGGCCAACAACCTGTATAATTGAAACTGAAGAAATGCATAGTAGGGAGTGATGAGCCAGCTACATGAGTTTGCAATGACACAAGTAGTTCAACTTAGGACATACCTGAAAAATATGTATTTGGATTGTAATATATTCCTGCCAAAATGAAAGAGATAATAACCTGTGGCATAAAAATGATCAAGAGGACAGAAAGAATCCATCTTGATCGACTCCACATTGCATATACTCTCAGGATCATTACGGCTGTGAATGAAAGCGGGCTTAGTGGAAATGATACCAGGAGGGAAGTAACTTACTATCAGCAGCAACAAGGAAGATTAGAAATCCCCAGTATACCACCAGATAGAACACAGTGCCTATCAAAATATACATGCTTTAAATTACTGATATGGAGGAAAATGAATCAATACACTTACACCTATGGGACAGATATTAACATAGCTAACAACCAGAGTTCAAGTACCTACAGCTACCAACAGTTATCAATTAATATCAGAGAAGGGATAAAGCAGAGACACTGACTCTGAGAGGACCAGGAACAAAGGTGCTACCAACTACAAATGCATCTGATCAGCTCAATAACTTTCATGTATGAACAAGGACATACTTAAGCCATTAAGACTTGGGTGGGCTCATTGTCAGCTTAATAGATTGGAGAAGATTGTAGAAATGATAGACCCACATAGCCCAGCAGATCCCAACATAGCGGACCTATAACAGAGTTGTTAATTTTGGACATGTACAATAGATGCTAGCTAGTTGTTGATACACACCAGAATAAACATTGTGGATACCTTGGTCCAGGGCCTGCACTTTACCATTGTCAGAAATCTGGTACTTCTCGATAACTTTGGCTTCCTTACCCAAACATAGTCTACCTTGAGATATTGTTAGTCACGGATAAAACACAGAGAAATAAATCGACATACTTCTCGAGAGAGAGAGAGGACTTTGCAGCAGTCTTTTCAACTTCGGAAGATCAGTGTACATAAGAGAAATACTCACAGTAATCATATATGACAACAGTGATAATAACAACTATGGCAGACTATAAGTTGAACCATTGGATAAAGGTATAAGGAACCATACCAGATGTATAGTCATTGAACCGGATAAGCTGCAAAGTGGACTGCAAACTAGAGGACATGACACGTACCAGAGAACCTGTAATGCACGACTGTGGTGGAGAAATTGAGAGTAGAGGAGAGGGATTCAACCTTGGATGGGTTCCCAAGGAAGTTATTATCAACACTTGACGGCAGAAGGCAATGCAAGATTCTTGAAGAGAAAGTCGGTAGTAACTTGCCGTCATCGAGGCAGAGCTTACCTTGTCTCGCCGCAGAGCGTAATGATTGTCGTCGCTCTTACTACGGTGGCGCAGAATGTGACCATCAAAAGGCGTATTGCATGCCAGGGTAGTGTCCGAGTTGGCAGCGCACAGCAATCCCCTGAAAGTCGAATTTCCGGGCGCCTGTTTACCTCCGACTTAATTCCGAAGCCTGACCTCAAAGTCCATTGAACACGTCGAGCGAGCTATTTGTTACATGAAGCGCAATGTAAGGTCAATCGCACTCGAATGTCCAAATCGTAGGGCTTGGATCCCGGAGGATTGCGGTAATCAGCGAAAAACCCGCGAACGCACAGGATCGGACAAAGTATCTGCTGTCAACGCCAAGAAGTTCCTAAGTTAACAGCTACGGACCACATTATGAACCCGCATGACCTTGTCAATATGCACGAAGTTGTATGATGGGTGTCATGGATGCGAGACAAGGGGTGAACGCTTGAGCTTCCGAGGGTCGGACTCGAAGATGAGCAGTACTGCACACCTGTGTCTCAGGGTATTGTTGTATAAAAGCGATTAGTTGCGGACTGGGAGAGCAAGCTAACAGACATTACAAGACAAACGAATACCAAACATGCAGCCCAAAGCCCTCTGCTTCTATCTCATTGTACTCGTATCACTCTTCATCGCAAACTCTGTGCGAGCGGTCCCTATAGATTTCGCTCTCCGCGGAGTTGAGGAAAGTGGCGGACCTATCGATGGACAGGGTACGTGTTAGTTTGGAAGATACCTTTCAGCGACTGACTTGCACATAAAAAGGTATGTACAGCGGGGAAACCAATAACGGAGCCTGGAGTGGATGAGTTGCAGTGGAACGGAAAGAGCCTTTCACCTAGGCCTGCTGTGGTAGTGGCCGAACGGGCAATGTTTCCGCGGCACTGCTACCTTTGATGAAGATGCCGACACTATTCTCGTCAATGAAATAGATTATGTACATACGTTTTGGCATCTACCGGAGCAACGTCTCGCTCTCCCTATACGACACCTCTTCTACTAGTGGGAAGGCTTGTGTCCATATGCAACAAGTCCATCCTTATTTCGTCGTCGAATACTGGAAACATGACCCTTAACGACGGTGCCCTTATAACCCATACTCCATACGACCCATACTCTCTCATAACCTATACTTTTTTCCATTTCCCGAGTTCGTTTGCGATGGTTTCGTATGCATAACCTATAACCCATACCTTTTTTAGACTTAATTAAAATTCCGTTCACCGGTTTACAATAGTCGTTTCACAGTTTGCCAGTTAAGCAATCGACATCCTACGTCACCCAGCTACTATCAAACGAGATCCCACCTCCCCCACTCTTGATTTATCCGTGCAATCATCCTTGTGCAAGACACTCACTTGTATGGATTCCGTCCTCTCTACATGACGTTCCGCACGACTCTTATCGCAAACTCCAGCTCGTCGACCGAGTTGTGGCCCGGGCCAGCTTGCTGTACGGCAGGTTCGTGCCAACTAAATTTCGCGTCTACTGCGCTATTACCTCTAGTTCCTGTGCGACTGGAGTTCATGCGGCTATAACTGGGTCGACCTTGGCCAAATACGAAAGCGTATTGTCGTGCCAACTTTCAGGCGGCAATACCTGCTCTCTTGCTTCACCCACGAAAGGTGGAATAAAGACCCTAGACGCGCAGCGTGTATGCGCGTCCCACACGTCGACGGTACAGAGCAAGCCGAACGCGTCCACCAACATCGATCATCAGTGGTTGTATGAGTGGATCATGATTCCTGATTTCCTAGAGGGGTTCCGGTCACTAATAAAGGGCTAGGGCATATCCAACGGTGGCATGAGTGTCCACGGACAGATAGAGTGGTTCCGCGGATCCTGGAAGTGTATTAATTACGGACAACGACTTGGAAGCAAGATTAGTCCAAGCCACGCGAGAACAGTGGTCCATCAAAGCGGCGACGCACGACGATCTGACCTTGTCTGGCGCGGAGCACCTCGAACAGGTGCCCGTGTAGAACTGGAGGGGCGGGGGTAAGTAACATCGGATGGCTGGCAGAATAGGTCACCGTGAGTGGTATTAGCCCTTCGAGCGGGACACTGACAACTGAGTCTGCTTGCACCTCTGTACTGTACCAGTGGCTTCCGCCACCTTGGCATATTTCGGATAACGGAGAATTAATGGACCAGCGCGTAGTATAATGATGGAAAACACCCTCGAGATGCTACGAAAATTACAAAACGTCGAATGTGCATACTCTGTCCAGAATATCAGCCAGCGAAAAGTCTTCCAGAAACTGCACGTTGATCACGCTGTCCGCCGCGACCCGCGTGTGACCCACCACACGTCCATCCACCGCTTTCAGCCTGAACAACAGTGCCCCGAATGGCTGTCTAAGGTAGGTAACGAGTCGCCTTGCTCGCATTTCTCTGCTCATTGACGTTATTTCACCTGGAGCGGAGAGTGGAGGCGATTCAGGTCGAGGAGAAGATGAACATTCATAGAATTCGTCATCGTCGGATTGCTCCTCAACAGACCCTACGTTGTCAATCTCCGCATCAGAGACCTCTTCGTCCCCCATGTTCGGCGATAGAGGTGGTATGAGATTATCCTCTTCGAACATTCCATTATGCACGTCCTCGTGCTCCAGAAGAGTCCCCAACCAAGGGTAAACGAGATAAAGAACCCCTAGCCGAGAGAGGTCATATTTCGTCTTGATTTCCACCGTCCCAAAGGCATCAGTATCCGCGCGATGCACACGACCTGAGTTTGTTCGAGATGAGGATAGACGTGGGAGTTTGATGGCGATGCAGGGCAGTGTCAACCGACTCTCTGCGAACCGAGGTGTAGGAAGTTCATGAATGCGGTCATATAGCTTGATCGCTGCATCGAGGTCGAATGGAGATGCGTGCAATGCGGTGATGATGATTTCCATCTCAGCGTCGAGAATGCGCTGTGGGAGGTGCGATGACACTGGTCCGTTGAACACGGAAACACGGGCTGGCAAGCAACTGTTGAATGGGCCAGACTCCCCAGTCCATGCAAGGATACCGACGTCCCCAGATCTGGTGAGAATGTTCGCCAGCAGACGCCCCAAGGCACTCTCCCCTTCGCCATATATCGCTGATATACCCGTAGCCGAAAAAATGCCGAGTAATGAGTATGCAGCGTCTTCAGGTAGCGTCGTCTTCCGGGTCGAAGCAAGACGCAGCTTCTCCCGAATGTTGCTCAACCCTGGACGAAGTCCCATCAATTCCTTTCCAGACACTCCAGTAGCTTCCTCCATCTCCGAGATCACTTCCTGCGACTCCTTGTGATTCGGTAACCGTAGATCGAGATACAGAGTCCAATCCTCCGTGTAGAACAAAACCGCCTTGGCTGCAATGTATTCCTGAAGGGTCCAGGCACGAGTATTCCATATACTTTTCACAAGAGCACCGAGTTGTGACCGGGAGCGGACACCCCGGAGGTAGACAATGGTCAAGACAGATCCCTCATACCACTTGAACATGGCAACGAGAGCCTCTTGGAGGATGAAGTGGTCCAACTTATTGATACAGCATGTATCACTCCATGCCCATATGAATCCAGCACTCCGAACGGTCTTGCAGAACATTTGCAGCTTGTCGTGAGTCGGAGATTCACCCAGGTCATATACCGGGGTGTTCATAACCTGATGGAACAACGGTTCGTTGTCTTCCCACTTGTGTGACAACATCACGTATCGGAAGTACTGGCGTACTTCACGCTTGATCCAGACATAGTCGATGCGCGTTGTCATTGATGATACGAGTTGTGTAAAGATTGGGGATGATTCGAATGCAGAAGCCTGTGCTGTTCTATTGTACAAACACCCATCTGTGGTGTTGATGAGTTCGCGTGGCAGATGACGAGTAGTCTTGTAGACAATGTTGCGAAGGGTTGCTTGTGCGCTCGATGGGCTGATGTATCGGTCAGCAAGCCCTGTCGAATAATGTGAACACGTAATACTTATCGTGTGATCTAGCATACAACTCACGATGAACCTCAGGATCAGGCGACTGCTCTATTTTTGAGAGCATCACCTCGAACGCATTAACCGCATTCACATAATCTCCTCCCTTGTGTAAAGCCGCACGTTTCATTTCGTACCCCCAAGGTGCCGACGAATCTAGCGCGATCACCTGATTCTAATGTGTCAACAATAACTGACCCGCACTGAGCAAGGTCGTGCACCTGGTTAGCATCATCTAGTGCTGGTTTCCATGATCCAGTTGCTAAATATGCCCTGCTTCGCTTAACGAGAATGTCTTGTGTGGAAAACGGGTCGAGAGACAACGCGGTGGTATAAAGGGAAATGGCCTCCTCGTACTGGTGCGCATCCATTGCTGTATCTCCGAGATGCTCCTGAGGACACTTCGGTCTCCTAGAGTAACGCTGCTTGAAGCCTGCCAGAGTTTTTATGTAAGTAATGAACCACGGGA
>JBBPKJ010000683.1:0-18502 GCA_038089195.1 Brasilioporus rufonigricans | reverse complement strand
CCCAAGGTTGTCAATGGACCCGAAATCCTTAATAAGTATGTCTGTGCTTCCGAAGAGAACGTCCGAAAACTTTTCGAAGACGCCGAGAAAGAGGTAAGTTCGCATGCTCCTCTCACTGGCACCGGCTAATATCAAACATTACTATAGTACAAAGAGAAAGGCGACGAGAGTGGCTTGCACATCATTATTTTCGACGAGCTAGATGCGATCTTCAAACAACGTGGCTCGACAAACAGTGGAACTGGCGTGGGCGACACTGTCGTCAACCAGCTCTTGTCGAAGGTATAGGAGTGCCGTGTTTTTGAGTTCTCGAAGGTGCTCACTTTGGTCTTAGATGGACGGTGTCGACAGATTGAACAACATCCTTGTTATCGGTATGACGAACAGAGCAGACATGATTGACGAGGCTCTGCTACGACCGGGTCGTCTCGAGGTCCACATGGAAATCTCACTGCCTGATGCAGATGGCCGGTATCAAATTCTCCGTATCCACACCGCCAAGATGCGAACCAACAAGGTGATGGACGATGATGTCGACCTCCTCGAGCTCGCACAATTGATGAAGAACTACTCTGGCGCTGAGATTGAGGGCTTCGTCAAGAGCGCGACGAGTTTTGCATTCAATCGTCATGTAAAAGTTGGGACGTTTGCGGGCATTTCAGACGATGTGGAGAATCTGAGAGTAAATCGGAATGATTTCTTCCAAGCATTGGAAGAGATTAAACCGGCGTTTGGTACTTCGGAAGAGGAGATTCAGGAAGTGATCCAGAATGGAATTATCGAGTTTGATTCCGAGATCCACGTGCGTCATGAATCGATCATGCTTGGGAACCTACTAAGGTACCTTTTAGGAAATATTGGAGAAAGGGAAGCTATTCGTGAACCAGGTTGCCAAATCTGAGCGGACGCCGCGGGTCAGCGTCCTTTTGAACGGTCTGCCTGGATCTGGCAAGACAGTCCTGGCTGCAACGATCGCATGGCGGTCGGAATTTCCCTTTGTCAAAATTATCTCCCCTGATCGCATGGTTGGCTTTTCGGAAGCGCAGAAAATTGCCGCTATCACGAAGACGTTCAACGACAGTTATAAGAGTCCGCTGAGTGTGATTGTTGTAGACAGCCTAGAACGGCTACTAGGTAAAGTCGCCGTGATGCTCCCTTGAAAGGAGATTGACACGTCGACTCTGCAGATTGGACATACTTGGGTAATAGGTTCTCGAATGCCGTTCTGCAAACGCTATTAGTCCTCATTGCACGGAAACCCCCCAAGGTCAGTACCGTCATGTGCTGTCTGCATTGATAGATCCTGAGTATCTACGTTGCAGGGTCGCCGCCTCCTGGTGCTCGCAACTTCGTCCCTGGGCCAGCACATCACAGACCTAGGGTTCTCAGAGGTATTCGACACCTCCATCAGAGTGCCCCCCATCTCGCACCTGGGACAACTCGAGGTCGTTCTCCGATCGGTCGAGCTGTTCGCTGATGACTCGGAGCTACGTGAAACCCTTAGACAACTATCCAGCGCTGGATTCCCGCGGAGTGCCTCTGAGGCGGAGACGCCAACGTTGCCGCTGTTGGTCGGTATCAAGAAGTTGCTAAGCATCATCGAGATGGCGAGGCAAGAGCCCGAGAGCGTTGGACAACGGCTCATGAACGGATTGTTCTGATCCATGTCGAGGCTACTACGTAGAGGCAACATAGTTACTCCCGCCTGTGTATTCCGCTGTACTCTATCCGCACAATGTACTAGGATCAGATGAGCTTGTTAGAATGGCAGCTCCAAGAAAGGCATGTTGTTCTCACCTTTAGATGGCGTAGACCCTGAGGGGTTCATGTGCCTTTGTACAGGATTAGCAGCCGCCATTAGTGTGCTCTAGTCCTCCATCGCCCTCGTCTGCCATCTTCCTACACTCGACCCGCAAGATCCGATGACTACAACAGAGATCATACAAGATCCATCACACATCCCCCCACTCCGCCGCTCCGCATCTCAGCCAAAACCCAAGGGCATCCTCAAGAATGCCGTCCCGCAACCTGCCGGCCAACAGCAGCAGTCCGTGTCCTGTCCTCATTTCCGACGTGTCTGACGAGTCGCGTCGTGCAGCAGTTTACAATGGGATGAGGCCAACATCGCCTTGACCGAGATCCAGAAAGACAGTCTGATGAAGATCACGGAGCCCAAGACGCCGTACGTCCGATACAACGCCGAGACGGACGAAGTCGAGGGAGGTGCGTGGGCCCCGCTCTGAGCGCGGTGCCGTTTCCTAGTTCCTGTGGTGACGTGTCGGCTGACGGACGGGACGGTATCTCTGGTGTCGGTGTTGCCGTCGGGGTCGGGTCGGGTCGGGCTGGTGTCGTTCGTTCCCGGTCTCGGTCTCGAACGTGGTTCCCGGTCCCCGGTCCCTGTCGTTGTGTGTTGTAGATATACCCGATTTGCAGCTTGGAGCACGTGCGGGCTCGCCGAGCTGCTACGGACCGAGAGGGGAGTCCCCCACGAGCATGCTCGCCTCGGGGCCGTCCTCGCGCCGCGCGTCGTTGTCGAGCGTTGGCCGGACCTCGTCTGGACGGTCTGGGAGTGCTACGTCGAGCCGGAGCACTTCGTTTAACCTCCCGAGTGAAGCGAGGGGAGAGATCAGAGCGGTGAATGCTGAACCAGGCGATGAGGTCGAGACAGATGAAGAGATGGACGAAGAAGGTAGGCTGGCGTTCTTCCATTTAGTCCTCGTGTGCGGATGCTCATTGGGGACGTTTAGCCGCCGCGAAGCATGCTGCGTTTGTCAGAGCGCGCGGACGGCACTACTCGAACGAAGCTGAGGCGATGAAGGTATGTAGATAACTCGAGGCGGTGATCGGTTTGTCGATTAACATGTGTCGGATGATACAGAAGAAGGCTGCGTTGTTCATAGATGAGGACGAGGACGAGGAAACGGGCAAGGGGGAAGGGACCGGAGGTGGCAATAGTGATATAGACGATTTCGAAGCTGACGAATCACAGGCTATTGATAACGTCCCATCCCGAGAGGATCTCGTCAACGGGGATGCCCACACGGGATCAGGATGATCGATCCTTCTGCATCGATGTCATCTCCTGGCGCGTCGGTCACCCCTGATAGAAACGCTCTTTGCCTCAAGTTCTTCTCTGTGCTCTATAGCTCCACTTATGAAGGGTGCAAATTTTTATTGTTGGACATCCTGAGGATGTGTTTTTCGTTCATAAATGTAAATCCGCAGATCAGTAGTCTTGGTGTTTATATTTATGTAAATGCTTTCGATTCTGTACAAGCTGTGTGTACGCCGGCACCTATCCTCAGGAACGTACACTGGTGGCCGGACGACAACAGCAGTCTGCATCCTTTCTTCATTCCGACGGTGTCTGACGTGTCGCGTCTGCAGCAGCTTGCAGTGGGACGAGGAAACCTTGCCTTGACTGAAATCCAGAAAGACAGCTCGATCAACATTACGCATTCTTTCAGTCTTGTACTATGAGCCATACCTGGTTCCACAGGGAACGATCCTCCCGTGTATACATGTATTTTACCTGTTCATGTTTCATGTTTCCAGAGCACTGTATCATAAAAACTGTATATTTATAATACAAGGTATTGATATGCAATGGCAGCCCTCATCATCCGACTAACCATCAGAAGACGTTAGGGAAAGGGAAATACCAGACGCCTCTCTTCTCTCCTTCTGGCCACTTTGTTTGCCCTTTCTTCCATCGACGAGTCTTGGGACGGGTTCCAGATCTACCTGTAGAGGAGGCGGGGGTTGATACGAGGGTAGGTCAAACACTAGAAGGGAGCAAAACAACCGTTGTTTTGCTAGGCACACCGCTTGATTTTCGGGCTTGGGCACGGGTTTGAAGATGTGTAGAATTGAAAAAGGAACGCAAGAGTGGGCCGAGAGCATAGCTGTCTGGGCAGAGAGCACCCACGATCAATGTGGTGTTCCTAAGAGAGGAATTGACCTTATTTCTTTGCTATAACACCGACCAGCCGCTCTTTTTGACCTCGGGCGGTACGAGCGAAGTCGCCTACGAGCATGCTGACATCGGGGCCGTCATCGCGTCGTTGTCGAGCGTCAGCCGTACTTTGTCGGGACGCTCTAGGAGTGCGACGAGTCGGAGCACCCAGCTTAACCCTCCGAACAAGGCGAGGGGAGAGATCACAGCGGTCAAAGTCGAAGGCACCGGGGATATAGACCCTTCCGAAGCTGAAGTGCTGACAAATCACAATACTTCACATATTACTACTGTGTCCGCGTCACACCAGTGCCCCAGTGCCCCGTCGTGTTTGGCGCTAGAACAAGTACTTCTGCTATCTCACAAGTAAACTCATTGCAAGGCGCCCAAACCCGTGAGCCGTCAGATAATTATCGCGATGTAGCAGCGAACACTGATTCCACACTAGTGTCACACTCTTGTTTCCAGGTGACATGCCAATCCCAGTCCTAGTAATACCCATGGATAACGAGATCATCGGACAAACATTGGCACTAGCCAACCTCTACACGCAAACGAATCCTCGAGTTTATCGCCCTCCCGCAGAGATTCTTGAAATTATATTCATCCATTGTGCGCGCGACTATTTTAGCGAGCATGACGGTCGTCCCATACCTTTTGCGCCTAGCTGGGTCAATGTTTCCTATGTTAACCGTCATTGGCGCACTATTGCTTTGGATTGCCCGACTCTTTGGTCTTACCTTTTTATCACATCAGCGCGCTGGACGAAGGAGCTATTGGCCAGATCGAAGCAGGCCCCATTGAAGCTACGCATGGATCTGCGCCGTCATGAGAAAACCCGTTGCGGATTACCATTTCTGGAGCAAACAATGAACCATTCAGAACGCATCCAAGAGTTCTACCTTCATCTTTCGCTTGGTGGCGGTAACCAGCGAATTCTTTCTAAGCTTTCCTTGCGCGCCCCTCGCTTGCAACATCTGCAAATATTGGTCGATCGCTATTCTTTCGGATGGTCCATGGTACCTTTTGGTGGAGACACTCCCGCCCTCTCTACTCTCCAGCTTACAGGATGTCCGATGTGGTATTCACTTAAGCTGAGTAGCTTAACAATCCTCAGCATAACCCGTGTTCCCGACCAGTTTCGGCTTGACGTGATGGAGTTCTTGCCCACACTCACTTGTATGCAAGATCTCACACGTCTATATCTCGCAGAGGCCCTTGCTAGTGCCGCTCGTTTTCTTTCTAGCGCAGAGTTCCACAGTGTCCAGAAAATCAAATTACCTCATCTTTCTCGCCTTGCAATCACCGCTCCACTTTCGGCAGTCACCGCGTTGCTGTGTTGCGTAAACATCCCATTGAAAACAGAAGTCATGGCACACTGTCAGTTCGAACACGATTTCTCCTCCTTTGATGATTACTGGCAGCTCTGTTCGCTTCTCGCACAAAGACTCCACATGTACGATGGTCAGGAACCATCCAGTCCGACAATCCGCTCCTTGGTCATTATGTCCACGGAGCAGGGAGAGACGAACCCCGTCCATATCATTTTCGGTTCATCAGAAGCATGCGAATATGATCCTTCTTTCATTTCTGCATACCACGTGGAGTGGGGTTACCCTCTCCAGATCCTCCTTTCTTTCGGCCTATTAACGTCAACAAGCGACAAGAATCGCATCGTAGGCCACGTTTGTTGCCCCATACCTTTGCCAAACATTCAAAACCTCCACGTTCTTAAACCTCCATCTTCTTCGGCCTTCTGGATGCATATCCTTGGATATCTACAAAGTCTACGCTACATCAAACTAAGCGAAGGTCGCATGCCAGCCCTAGTTCCCCTGCTCTCCCTCACCCCTCACGACTATGCGGAGAACATGGGAGAACATACCGATCGAGGTTCAAATCAGATATTTGTCCCGCTACTGGAGAACTTGGAACTTTGCGATATAGCATTTCGTGCCACAGCGCCGACATATCCTTCCAAGGATATCGTACAAGCTCTCCGTGATGTTCTCTCTACTCGCAAAGGGTGTCGACTTACTGTAACTCAGTGTACTGCCAGTCATGACTCCAACGACCTGGAGTCCAACATGGCGGGCCGGCGCAAGGGCGGACGCTCCCGTAGAGTCAGAAAGTAGGCATGGTTCGGACACTCGTCGAGATATACCGAGAATTGCGGAGATACTGGGCTCCCTTCTCGGGAAATCCCCATCATATATAGTTCTATAGCATGTACCTGAACCTGATTAGGACGTTACGACAAGTCTCAATATGTCTGAAGCGCATCTCGGCTGACATTTTGTTCTCGAGCCTCCGATCCGTAAGATCCACGTGACCGTGATCAGCGAAATTCTACGATCACCGTTAGGATCAGCAGCCACCGTCTGACCCGATCCGAGCCCGTCCGTAACTTGCCAGTGGTCACCACACGACTCGAGCGAACGATATGGCCCAGGACACCTCAGGCAAAGGTCTCCTCCTCAAAGCAGACGTCATCGCGGACACCTTTCGGGACGAAGTCAAAACGTCGCTAGCACGATCCCCCAAGACGCCGACGCTCGTCGGTATCCTGGGCACCTCGGCAGGCCAGAGCAAATTCTACGCCGACTTCACGAAAAAGCAGTGTGACGAGCTCGGGGTGCAGTTCGTCCTCAAAGTGGTCGGTTCGGCCGAGAACGCCGAGCGGGCTGACGGGGAAGGGGTGGAAGAAGCGATCATAGAAGTCAACGACGATGCGGACGTGGACGGGATTATGGTGCGTTCACATTTTAGATGGGCCGTTTTTGCGGGTCGGAATTATGGTGGGCGAGTTTTATATTTCGGGATTTAGGTGTATTACCCGATCTATGGCGGGCGACAGGTACGTAGACGCGCTTCGTCATCGGGAAACTGGGCCCATCACTGACGTGGTAACCCAAAGGATCATTATTTGCAACAAGTCAGGTCTTCTTGGGGGTCCTCGTCGTTTCTCATGCTCATGGCAACTATTCAAAGATCGTCTCACCTCTGAAAGACGTCGAAGGCCTCCACTCCAAGTTTCACTATAATTTATACCACAAGTATGATCATTACTTACTACCCGATATGTGTCAATGTCTTATCATCCCCGTCCAGCATTCGATTTATAGAGCCTCAGTCTCTCACGTTGACCGTCCCGTCGACCGTGTCACCCGCCCCGGCCAAAGATGACACTCCCCCTCCCGGTATGGTCAAGTCCATTCTTCCATGTACACCCCTTGGGGTCGTCAAGTGCCTCGAGTACATCGGGGTCTACAACAAGATTCTTGCGTACGGCGACCGTGCCTACGGGAAGACCGTGACTGTCATCAACCGGTGAGAAGACCAAGGCACGTTATGTCCCCAGAGTCTCACACTGCTCTTCTCCGTTTTCACAGATCCGAAGTCGTCGGTAGGCCTCTCGCGGCATTATTAGCCAACGACGGTGCACGCGTGTTCTCCGTAGATATAGATTCCATCCAGGTGCGCAACGTGTGAACGGGGGGCCCCCACTTCGGGACCACCTCAAAATGGGGAGCTCATCATTTTCTTCCGATGCTAGGAGTATACCAAGCGTCCTCGCACGTCACCGGAGGCGGCCCGGAAATACCTTCCCCATCACGTCGCTCACCCAAGCCAATTGTCGTTACAAGAATGTCTAGCGATCTCCGACGCAGTTATTTCGGCCGTTCCAACGACTGAATATAAAGTCAAGACAGACTGGCTGAAAGAAGGATGCGTAGCTATCAACGTGGCAGCCGACAAGAACTTTGAGAAAGATGTCAGGGAGAAGGTGTGCTAGACACCTCGTGGGGCGCAAGAGATATCACTCACGTACGAGTTTCACTTTCACAGGCATCCATCTATATCCCCGCCGTCGGCAGAGTTACCATATTGATGCTCCTCCGGAACCTGTGCGTGTTTTTATGGCCTCTCAAAATGGATGACGCACATGATAGAACTTTCTTTGGACATGCTTATATATCAGAATGCGTCTTATGCTCTATAAGGATGTCTCGGAACTGGTAAACGGACCGGCATAAAGGGGAGGTCATCCGTGGCAGTTCCAATTGCACTACAACCCCGGTATATACACCATTAGGAGGGGGAATTACCATGCGAAACGCGTCACACTGGAAAATGAAACGCATTTGGTCCAGAGATGTTGATCACCCTGACCAGTGTCTAAAGTCAAGTAGTAATCAAAATCGAAACAATAAGTCCGTTGCATTGCTACTTGAAGTGTGCTTCGGTAATATTTGCGGGATCAATTGCCTTGAGTTGCGCACTGTGGGAAAAACTTGGCGTGACCGGTGTGGCCATTCCTGACCCATCTGTTGCCAGGAATCGCACACGTTGTCGGTGGAGCTGGGTAGATGTCAACGGACGCGCAGACCAATCAGGACTGAGACCAAGTACGTACCTGAGGGAGCTTTGGAATTATGGCGAAAATGATGAGAGCAGTGAGATTTATGGTGAATAACCATGGGTCATAGTTTGTGTAGTGTGTGGATGCAAGGAAACTGATGTCATGAGTCATGAGATATGAGATCCGTTACAAAGGCTGTGGCAGGGACTTACAGTAATATGGGCGCAGTAATCAACCACTTTTTCGATGGGGTATACTGCGCACCATCGTCGATTTGCTCCCAGAGTGTGAGATCGTCGTAAGCACCAGCATGTAGTTCGTTGTCGAATGGGATGCCGGTTACCCAGTGGAACATGAGATACGATAACTAAGAGCTGAGTATCTTGTGGGGCATACAACGGAACATGGACACTCACTGCGAGGTATATCAAGTTGACCAGTGTCCAGCTGATTTGCTGTGTCATGCCAGGGATGGTGTCGATGATGACCTTGCCTGTGAAGACGAGGACAACGTGGATTAACCACGCGCCTATAGCACGGCGTTTGAGCGGAAGACATCGGACCCGTTCATATGCACACACCCTTTGCATTGACCCAATTCGCATTGATGTTGACATAGGCACTCCTGTCGAGCAATTCTTCGACCCGTCCCCCGACTTCTTCGACCTTGACGAAGCTGCCACTTCTCTTTCGGCCCTTGACGCTTGTATTTTTGTGAGGTATGGAGAGTTGTGGAAGCTTGATAGTTGGCGGGGTACTCATAGCGGAGGACTCGCAAGAGAACTGGTGTCGGGTGGACGTGCAGTAATGTTTCTCTTTCCACGTAAGTACGCGGGAGAAGACTGAGACCACCCAAACACATACAAATGATATATCGGCCGACACGTGACTCCATCGAACAAGCCCGTAATGGTACAACTGAAATCACACCCTCCGGTATGTACGGTTCGCGTTTCAAAGCCGCAAACAGCCCATATCATATGTCCCGCTAATGATATTTGCATCAATGATGACCGAAGCCTATAGCCGTGCTAGGCCGGATTGATTGGTTTATGTCGTCAAGATTGGCATGTCACCATAACCTCGGATCTCCGTCATTGACTTTTCCCTTACACTTTTGGAAGTCTTTACCCTTACACCCCAGGCCCTGATCGGCACTCTATATCTGCAAAGTGCATTGTTCAATGTAGAAGTAAAACATGTAATATGATCCTCATTCATGCTTCTGTAACTACTGACAGAACTCCAATTAGGTGTCTATAAGTATGCCCTGCGTGCGCAATACGCTACCACAATTCTGTTCGTGTTGTTCAATGGTACGCCATCAATACAATGAAGCTGCATTAAAGTCTGATCACCCCCAAGAAGCTATGACACCTTTACTGGATGTCAATACGCTGAGGCTGCTGTTCCGTCGCCTTCGGGAACGTCAACGTTAACAGGCCATTCTCCATTTTGGCCTTGACGTCTTCGGGCTACCATTCGCGTCAGCATCGGAACTCTACACCATTCACCCATGAGAGACTCACCTTGGTTCCGAAGGGGAGCTGCACCGTTCTGGAGAACTTGCCATAGTGGCGCTCGCGAACCGTGTATCCACCCTCTTCAACTGGGTTGGAAGTGGAAGATTCTCCAGATACAGTCAAGTGGTTGTTCTGGAGGTCGATGGTAACATCCTCGGACTTCAAGCCAGGCAACTCGAATGTTACCGTCACGTCGCTAGAGTCCTTGGATTCGTAAAGGTCAAGTCTAGGAGTGGGTGATGTGGTGAGCGAGAGAGCGATGTGACATCGCCGAAGGAGCTCACCTTGGACGGAAAGAGCCGAGACGCCGTGATGCGGTACATTCGCCAACCTCCGACGAGGCAAGCGGACAGAAGCGGGCATTGAACGCGTTGTCAAAAGGCCCGTAGTGGAATCGGATCAAAGCAGGCATGATTACTGTGGCAGAGCAGGAGAGATATCTTTAGGCGTGGTGTTGTGACCGAGTACTGGTAATTCGTAACTGTCGAGTAACCAGCTCGAACAGTTGAGTCGCTTTTATAGAGTCGCGGCCTTGGTCTCTGGACAAAGGCAGAATGTCGGGGATCATCAAAGCGTTTACTAGCATGATGTTACCATTTCTACGTACTTCTAGTATTTTCTAACTGATGTTGAGGTCCTTTTTCTGGGAAGCAAATTTGAGTGCTTAGCAACGGTACTGACACACGTTGACGAAAGGAGTTGGAGCTGAGCAAGCATCGTAGTTGACAACTGCATCATGTTTACGTTGACAGAAAACTTGATAACGGGTCAACTGCCGCTTCGGCCGTGGCAACTTCCTTTTCAATCGCCCTCTAAGTAAATGTCAATAACCTCCACTGCCAAAACAGGAACTCAACGCCAACTTTCGGAAGCTTCTCGAAAAGTTCCGAATTAGCAACACGTTGCCGGAAAGTGCCTCCAAACACCCGCTCCTTCATGTCAGGAATGTAGTCACGGACCATATATATGTTGCCTACTCCAAGTGAGTAGGTCATTTCTCAAGAGTCTCGCGGTCAACACACGCAATCTCCCAAGCTAAAGACCTCTCTTCTACTGAGTCCTCCTACGTTGTCATCATGTCCTCCTTGATCCGATTCCACTGCGACTCATTTGCCGAACTCGATAGTCTTTTTGACGACGCGTTCAATACCCGCTTCCGGCCGTCTGCTCCCTTATTAGACGGTGGTCGGCGCACTACACCACAGTGTCTCGATTCTTTCCGCCCAAGGTGAGCACCTTTGGTGACTTCGCGTCTATCTACCCATTCTATCCTTTCTCTAGACTTGATCTATACGAGTCCAAGGACTCCAACACCGTGACGGCGACAATCGAACTGCCCGGCTTGAAGCCAGAGGATGTTACCATTGACCTCCACCACCACCGCTTGACCGTGTCGGGCGAGTCTTCCACCTCAGACACTCGTGAGGAGAACTCGTTCGCGGTTCGCGAGCGTCGCTACGGCAAGTTTTTCAGAACCCTGTCACTCCCTTTTGGAACCAAGGTATGTTCGTTAAATAATGCTAGAGCCCTTATGCTGACGCAAGCGGTAGCCTGAAGATGTGAAGGCCAAGATGGAGAATGGCGTGTTGACGTTGGCGTTCCCGAAGGCAACCGAACAGCAACCCCAACGTATTGCCATTCAGTAGCGGATGTTGGGTTCTCCCGGGCGGTCGTTGATCATCAAATGGAAGGACGTGCGGTGTATGTACAATATGTCTATCATGAATGTGCTGTAATGGAGAAACGGATATATTCTCTTGGAACATAGCTGGCGAGTGGTATTGAAGGGAATTTCGATCCAATCTATGATTGCCTTATTCGAGGTACTAGACTGACAGCGGAGGGCAACGAGTCGTTGGTCGTACAAACATAAGGGACAGACCACCTTTAAATACATGTACGCAATCACAACAAGACAATCGACATCGATCCGTCTAAGAAAATTCATCCTAGCTCATGCTAAACGGTGCTCCGAGACCAAACGGCTGCAACCCCACGACGCTAGGGTCGATTTGGGGCTGAACCAGCGGCGACGATGTGGCCAACCCAAACTCGAATTCCTATACGCTCCGACCCAGTCAGTCATGTCCTCGCACGGAACACAGAAAAGAAAAACGAAAAACCACGGTCACAGATCACGAAAGTAAACGACACTTACGTCCACATGCAAGCTCGGCATGCGACTCGTATTTTGCCTGGCCGACGGCGTTTGTCTCAAGTCCCTGAAGTCGTTCCTCGTATACATCTTTGAAAGGCCCGAAATCGCCGGTGACCTCAGCAACGCCGTCGGCGGCGAGAGCGCTACTAACCCCAGTACGTCCCGATCCTGTCCTGAAGGAAGCGATTTCCGCGTCGGAGTACGCGGAACCGGCGGAGGCGGTTGCAACACCTCCTCGAGCGTGTGGACCGGCAGCACGAGTGGAGTCACACGTGCATCCGGGATCAACGTCGTCGGAATCGACGAATCGGGGAGCGGCGTCAGCTTCCCCTTGATAGACTTCAGCGCGGGGTACATATCTGGCAATACCCCATTTTGGAATACCTCGCAGAGTTTGTCCCATTTATCCCAGGAGAGTGCAGGAAGGTCGGACGGGCCTGGGAGCTTGTCACAGAGCCAGTCGAGTGCTCGGACGACACTCTGGACGTCCAACGAGTCGAAACTGTTCCCGGATCCCGCGATTGACGAGAGGCAGTGTCCGAACTCCCATAAGAGCCGGTCTAAAGCAAGCTCTGCTTCACTGACAGTAGAGAGCATAGTTCGAATAGTGTCGAACGTCTCACCGATCCCTATGCCTAGTTCTGCCACGGAGATGCTGCGGACAAGGGCGAGGGCGATAGCAAATTTGAGGGTTGGATCAGTGAGCAAAGGGGAAGACGCGAGGGTTCGGGTGATTTGTAAGAGATACGTGGAATGGACGCGGGCACTCAGCATGGAGGTGATGGTATCGGCAAGCGCATCACTCGCCTCGGGTATCGTGAAAATCGTAGTCATGCACATGGTCAAATGCTCTGATGACTTGTCCAGAAGCCTGGCAATGAGCTGAAGGTAGAGGTTGACCTCATACTGCGTGATGTTATGGTACGGATCTCGCATGCCTCCAAGAAACCTAGCAACGCCAGCCATATGTTTCAATCCTTCTGCCAACAACCACTCGCCGACATTGAGAATCCCATTATCTAGGAGAATAAGTCGATGAAGGAAGTCGAGTTTGTGATCGACGTCTAGGGCGAGGAAGAACGTGCCCATTTCAGCGAGAATGAGGGGCATGACAGATAGCATCCATCCCGAGTTGAACTGTGTTGCCTCCGGAGCAGCGTCAGGCATGAGACAGTCGATGAGAACGTAAAGCTGCCGAATCCGGTGGGCTGGATCAACATCGCCAACCCGAATCCCGTGCTCGAAAAGTGTTCGAAGGACAAGTGCTGGGCCCCGTTTTGGAGAGTCCATCCCCCGCGATTCAGAAAGTTGGCGAAGAACAGCCACGCAGGTCTGTCGGACGCGCTTTCCGATCACGCAAAAAGGTGGGGTCAAAGTTTGCAACATGATCAGGTCGGCACATGTGAAGATATCCGCGATCGCCACGACGATGCAGCGCAAAGATCGACTGGTGGCTTCCGAAAGAGGCTCGAAGTGGATGACAAGGGGTAACAGTTCGTCAGCAAGCAGGAGCAGTTGCTCCGTAATTCCCGCCTCTTGTGGTCGTGTCACGGTGAAAGAACACGATGCATTGAGTTCCCGACCAACTGAGGACGCCATGTCTATGACATGAAAGACGATGCCCTGTGTACCTCCTCCCCATGCTGCGTCGAGGACATTCCAGTCTCCACCTTCCTCTTCCTCGAGTTCATGAAGGATAACGGCAATCGCGACCCTCAATCCACGTATCCGCCCCAGGTCGAATGATGGGGAATCCGTCCGAACGAGTTCCTCCAACGCACCGCGGAGTCCGTCATTAGCTATTGTAGCTGCTCTGTGGAACGAAATACGATCCTCTTCGCTGATATAGGTTAAGGAAAATGGCTGCCAAGAGCGCAGGCACTTGACGAAATCCGAGCTGAGGTAACAGTGAGGCTCGTTCACGAGGTTTAGTATAATATTTTCTGCATGAATACCCGATGGAGCCGGAGGGTCGTTATCTATCGTCATGGATTCCAACCGGAAGGTCATTTGGCGGAGTAAGAGAAAATGATCGACTATCTGCGATGTGATAATCAGATCCACTCTCAGAAATCTGGCAAACGAGTATACTTCACGGTATCCTGGAACGTCTTGCCATAATCTCAGTACTCCCAGCGTCCGTTCTCGACAATGGTCGTTGGGAAGACTATCCGAGAAAGCGTAGACAGCTAGAACAGATGCAACGCCGATGTAGGCTCTCACAAAACCGAGGAAATCACCATGAGAAATTGCCGTCAACGGTGTGTCCAAAAACGATGCGAACGGGCTATCACTGCGGGGTGGTCCATCTCGCAAGCTTGTCCAGAGATCCCCGTGCATGATCATGCAGCTCAGCCAGATACCAAATGATTTTTCTTCGGCCCCTATTTCCTTTAGAAACCGACAAGCGTCGGTAAAGTCGGCGTCTGGGTTTGACAAGGCTTCTTCGAATATTTGCCAGTCCCGTAGTCGAGCTGTGAGTCGTCGAGCACCTTTTTTAACTTCTCGTCTGACCGTAGGCAACGACTCTACAGATCGCAGCATATCTTTGAACCAGTCGACGTCGAGCAATTCTGAAATATCAGGGTTGGTGGATGCATCTAACAAGGTATATATCGTGTCGTCGTCATTCAGGTTAGAAACGTCAAACACGTTTTCCAAATTGATTGATTGCTAGAATCAGACTCAGTACAGGAATAATATTTTGCGTGGATGACACGCACCATGAGTGCTTGTGCGAGACGGGGGTTTTGTGAAGCAGAACGGCATAGTATTCCAGACACGAGATAAGCTTGAGTATCGTCCTACTTGCCGTAAGATCGTTAGCCTGGAAAAATAGGCAGCGAACGATTTCAATACCGACCATTGGCCCAATTGCATCTGCAATCTTCTCTGCAAACTGGTGCAGAGATTGTACAGAAACATCTTCGGCCACGGGCCGACTCAGGCAACGAAACGCTGAATCCAGATCGGTATCCATGTCCTCCTCGCTTAAGTCAGAGTACAAATGGGGAAATTCAGGAAGATCCCAGTCGTCGTTAGGTGGTTTCAAGCAGAACATGAGACAAATGACAAGGTTGAGTGAGGGTGCATTTGGAATCAAAGCAAGGAGTTTCCTCGCCAAGCACGTTGGATCAGAGGCATTGGCGAGGTCAAGTGCAGGTGAAATGGGGACAGGCTCAGGAAGCTGCAGTAACCCTGGCGTATAGGGCGTCATGGGCGTAGTTGTGTCTGTGACAACTTCCCCGTATACACCAATAGACACGCTTTCAAAGTCTCCGCGCACAATCATGAGTCGCGTTCCAAACTGTAAGGGGTCATCAGGCCTGGAAGGAAGGAGGATAAAGAGAAACACGTGCATCATCACCCATGTCTATCGCAAACTCGGTCTGCCCACCCGAGTAAGCGATGACAGTCGGGATGAGCGCGTTGGGCGCTTTAAGCTTAATCTTCCCATCCTGCGAACCTGGTACGGGGTGCGCGTTGAAGTAAACGTCAATGAAGAACGAATCCGGCTCTGTGTGTCTACAAATTGGCCTCAGTATCGACGCAGTACGTCTGACCGGAGAGAGACATACCCGACGATATCAGGACAGTTTGCGAACGGTTTTGCGCCCGTCGGAAATATTTTGATGGCTTGAACCCTACAAGGAGACGCAAACCGTATGGCAGCCAGATTGGAAGGTCCGAGTGGTTTCAAGTTACACCATTGCAGCAACATTGTCTATATGCTGAGACCGCGTTTATCGTCGTCCTCGTTGTCGGATTCGGTATCGCCGAGCACGCCGTGCGCACAAACCACGTGATATATCGTTTGCGCTTCACCGCGTGGATTGCCGAATTTAAGTCGCAGGTATATGGCGTCCAAAATGTGGTGATGGAGTTGTCTGAAATTCTGTCACCGCATTTTAGACGCTATATAACTGCGATTTAAATTCTGCAATCCGTGCCGTGCTTGTTATAAGGTGCGGTACTATGTTGTATGTATACAGCCACTGGCAACTTGAAGGCTTGACTAACACACGGATGGAACAGGTTCCCACTTGACAACGAACTGCGTATCGCTGTTTATGATGACCTCACACTCTAGGGGCATGTTGACGAACTCGCACGATGGGAGTCGAGGGTCGCGAAGTAACTGGTTAACACGTATCCATAGTATACAAGAGAGATCAATAGTGATTGGAAAGATTCAATCCAGCTGAAGATCAAATCGTCTGACATACTAGCAGCGGGTCGAGTCGAGAACAGTCCTGTGGCCACTGCACGTTGCCAGGTCCAGCTAGAACGATTCCTGCTTGACCAGATATCATTATCCGGCCGAATCGAATCGAATTTGCTTTTGAGAATCTCATCCATATCGCGGGCATGTTGATCTGTCTTGGCCAGGCTGTCTGTCCTCTGCAACCTTCTAATCTTGTCGACTCAGAGTGCGCTAAGGATACAGGGACGCGAGCAATAAACTGCATTTTCGACTCGGACGCCCTCATGGACCTCCGACGCCCGTTCAACTTCGTACTTGCGTTTCTTCGGCGGACGGTGATTATCTCGGATAGACGCATGTCGGACAGCGCCGCATCAGGATAGGAGCGATCGTGAGCACTGCACCCATACCCTCCTCAGTTCCTGACATATGCACTTCACACTTCTTAGGACAACCTCGAGCACCGTGACTGTCCTCGTCGAACGACGCGTCCTCGGTGTTACGACGGTGACGTTGTAGAGTGACTACAAGATGGGGGCGCGCCCCTCGTCTGGAATGCTACGAGCAATTCTTGGGCAGATTGGTCTTGCGCAGGGGTCGCAAGCTAGGAAGCGAGCCGAGAAGGGATCTGAGTCATATCAGGTGACGCGAAAGGTTTCTTGGATTACGTTGACCGCTTCCGGCCGACAGAGTTGGAATTATAGGTCGATGAATTCTTCCTCACAAGACCGAGTCTAACAGCGACATGTCGTGCTCCATTGCCGTCGAATGGCTCAATTTAACTTGAGCTCTGTCTGCTGGGCGATAACAGATGCAAACACCGCGTGACAGACAAGTGAGACGTTTCAAGGGAAGTGTTCCTATCGTTACCAGTATCTGGATCAAGATTTAGACAACAGTTTCAGATTAGAGACGCGAGTGTCCCACTTCATCCAAGCAGTGACTGGATCACTTCTTAATTTCTGTATTTAAGAACATCTAACGGGCCCTTTTGCAGCGGGCATAACTTAACTAGGGGCACAGACTGTTGGGACTGGCAAGGTCGGTTGCAACCCAAGCCCGACCGGACTGGATTTTTGCCGGTGTACGTTCCTCGCGTACGCTCTCCGTTTCATATTTGTTTGTCCTCGCGTAATTGATCTTTTCTTTCTTCCTGTGCTTCGCCAACCAGACGAGCACAAGGTACTTTTCTTTCTCCTTTCGTATACTATATCTTCCTTTTCGTATACAGGATTCCTCTTTATCCTATCGAACGCCTCAATCCGTTGTTCACCCATGACGAGTGAGTCTGTCCTTCAATAGCCGTCGTGCTCCCGATCTGCGTCATTCTATGACAGACCTAGGTGTTCCGAAGGCATCATGATGCATTCTATTCCACTTCAAGGAGTGATAAGATCTCTCCTGCCATCTCTTTGACATTTATAGACATTTTTCTCTGTGCTTCCTGAGAGACCGGTTGCAGTAGCAGGAGATGAACGAATAATACACTCAGTCGGTTAGACAAGCTTAAACCTCTCAACCGTCATCCGAAGTGTATGGACTCTGAATCACTCTGCCACAGGCACAGGGCTCGCCGAGGCGAATGGACTGTATATAGTAAGCATCCTGTTCTGAGTCTGCCTGATTCCATTCTCGCAGGTGTACCGCCGCACGCCTTCCCGTTCCCTCGACCTCGTGCCAAGAATGCGATTATCACTCATTGCCCTTCTGTCCACGACAGCCCTCGTCACCGCAGGTCACTACGAGATCACTCCACATAAAGTCAAGGAGAGTATCGAAAGTCCTCGTGGGTGGATCAAACAAGGACCTGCTCCTCCGGACCATATGCTACAGCTCAAGATCGCGCTCCATCAGCCACACTTTCCCATCCTCGAGGTGTATCTTTTGGAAGTCAGCAATCCAAAGCACGAACGCTATGGTGCCTACTTGTCGAAGCAGGAGACAGAGGAACTAATGGCACCACATCCTGAGACCCTCGATGTGGTCAGCGAATGGCTATCCTCCCATGGCATCGAGGAAGAACACCTCTACAGGTCATCAGCACAAGATTGGGTTACTATCCGCGTGCCGGTTGCACTCGCAGAGGAAATGCTGAGCACAGTGAGAATCACAATTTTTCGAGAGAAGTATACTTATACAAAATAACGCAGAAATATGACATTTATACACATTCAGACAGTGGTGAGGGCATTGTGAGGACAACGAAGTACAGTATACCGGAGAGCTTGCATGAACATGTTGAGCTGATTCAACCAACAACGATGTTCACTCGCCTTCAGCCATTCAAGAGCACACTGCA
>JBBPKJ010000682.1:0-18550 GCA_038089195.1 Brasilioporus rufonigricans | reverse complement strand
GCCTTGTGTTCATTGTCACTACAGGGCGGTCCAAGTGGGCCAGTTCTATCATGGGACGACATCTTCGGTGCCCATCGCCAAGGTTGACTGGCACCCGTGGGGGGAGGCAGGATCAACACTCATGGTCATGACCGTCGATGGAAAACTCAGGCAAGCTATCGTCCACATCTCATCGTTTCGGGCTGGCTGATCACCCACCTAGGGAATACGACATTTCTGTCGACTCGGAGGAACCACAGCAAGTGCTTTCCTTTGTCCCGGAGAAGAAATCGCGGTCTTTCCTGGCCCAAGATCCAGCGGAACGCGAGGTCACCTCTTTCACCCTCGGAAAAGGCAGAGCTGATTGGGGCCCTTTGACTGTGTACGCACTAATGCGCTCAGGGGACATTTACGCCATTTGTCCCTACATGCCCCGCAACGCGTGAGTGTATTGTCACCGTGTTCTCCGTCATATACGCGTACCACTGATAACGACCAAATTCAGTTCCGTGCCGTCTTCGTTCATCCATGCCCTCGAATGTTTCATCACGGCCAAGCAAGAGTTCGTTTCCCAAGATACATCAGCCGCTGCGTCCAACCTCACAACTCTCTATGATTATCAACATAAATACGTCTCTGCGCTTATTAAACAACTTCCTGCAGGCACCGTCTTCTCTACCGTATCACGCTGTGTGCCTATGCATCCTCCCAGTACCATTAAAAGCCAGTCCTTGACACAGGGTCCGTTCCTCCTTCAACCCTCTCCACGTGCACTGGAGGGTAGCGAAGGAGGGGATGCAACAGACATTGCTTACGTGGCCTTTGCGGATAACGGGGAGCAAGACAGTGAAGGAGAGACAGAGAGACTCGGAGTCATCGTCGTGACATACCAGGACGGGAAGGCCGATGTGTTCTTGGACGTCGAGAAAGTCGAAGCTCGATGGGAGAGTAAACAAGTGGGCATCCGTTTCGTCTCTGTTGTCCTTTGGGGACGCTAATTTTTATTGTAGGAAAGGGGGAACGAACTTCCCATGTTCGCTGTGTATGAGACGATCGACCTAGGTGTTATCTCCATGCTCAAAGCACCATCATCATCGGCCGACTCGCTACTGGATTTACTGCAGGCAAACCATCCTGTCATCCTTCCTGACCCAATCCATGATGATACTCTCTATATCTATCACGCTTTTGGTGTTCACTCGCTCGACTTTGGAGATTTGCTTCGCAATCTAGCGACGGCTCTGCGCGCAGACGACGACGACGGAACAATGCTGAACGATATGCTTGAGAAATCGGTGGGGGCGCATGTATCCCCTATTCTAAGTACATTTTCCATTCAACGGCAGTAAGTGGAACGACAGACTTCATCACGCGTCTCTGCTCATACTTCTTGCAAGATGCTCCAACCCGGTGATAGCCATATGTATACCCAACGACGTTTACCTCTCTTACAGTATTCTCATTCTTACCTCTGTTTTCCGAATCGCATCCTTCCCATTAAACCTCCGCACGACCCTCTCCAATACAATTGCTCTTTCCTCATCCGAGCCAAGCATCACCGCGCCCTCTACTTCCACGGAGCTCACTGTACCCCCGACCATTGTTGCTAACGACTTGCTTCCTCCTGTAGACGGACCTCCTGCCTACATCTCTCTGCTTGGCCCGGAACCATTCACACCACCAGAAATACTAACCCGGCGCACCTCGCTTCCCCGGCTTGCTTCCGGGATATCAGCCTGCGAATTCACGCTTACGCCAGATATGCTCCGTTTTCTTGGGACGCAAGTGACGTCAATGACGACACACATAAGAAAAGTACTGGTGGCACACAAATGTGTCGAGGATAGGGTCGAACTCCAAAAAGCAGAATTTGCAAGAATGCAAGAAAAGTGTGGAGAAATGCTCCGACTCATCGGGCTGCTGAGGGAGAGAGTGAAGAAGATACAAGGGGTAAAAGAGGAAGGGACTGTTGGAAGAGTGGAGAGGATGAAGGGGAAGCACAAGGAGTTGATGGGAAGGGCCGATAGGATATTGCAGGCGCTGATGAACGGCGCGTCACCTGAACTGAGTGAGTGTGAGATGAAATGGTTCGAAGAGTTGGCAAGGATGAAGGCAGATATCATTGGTACGGGAAAGTTTGACGAAGGGTCCCTGAAGGCAAGGACCGCGTTGGTGAGTGAGTATCAGTGTTTGACCAAGTTCGATGCTGACTGCCATGGCTGAGCTGAAACGAGAGTATGAGCGCATCATGCCCAGCTTGCAAGACGTCGTCGCGAAGGAAGAGCGGAGACGGAAGCTCGCTTCTGATAATTCGCGGTCGCTCGGTGTTTCACAAGCGTTTGAGCTAGGGGAGCGGTCCAACATTGAGTACGTCGTCCACCGCTTGAAAGTGTGACACTACGCTTACTTGCACCGCACAGAAAAACCAAGGTCGTAGAACTGGAGAAGGAGATTGTGAAGATGGCATCGCAGATGCAAATATCGCTCGGTCGACCACCGTCGCAGCACGCGAGGGAGGGCTAGTACTGCGATGTCGTATGTACGTCTCGACAGGGGCATGTCCCAATAAGTCAACTCCGATTTGAACCCCGACCCACCTGTGGTGTGGAATTGGACGCGTCGCGAGAGGAGACGAGAATGTTTAGCTCACTCAAGGACCCCTTGTTGGAAAAGAAGGACTCCAACCCAAGTCTGTCCCGTATTCACTCCTTGCTCTTTCCGCCAGCTCACCTCGCTCCAGCATCCACTCCGAGTCTATTTGGAGCAAAACCTCCAGCTACAGCACCACCACCAAGTCAGTCGTGGTTGCATGCATACTGCCACACGCTTACACGCTTATCCCCCATCATTGAAATTCCACAGCAATTTTGGGCACGTCGCTGCTGCCACCAAAGGACGCTGACAAGTCCAAGGATGGTAAGTCAGACGCCCGGAAACACCCACTACAGCCTCACCTCCGACAGTCGCCCCTCTCATGACTGCAATCTCCGTTCCCCCTCCATCCATACTGAGGGGCAAGACGATCGAGGAGATCGTTAACAAGTGGACAGCTGACCTAGACACCCACGTCCGGGAATTCAACAAGTTCGCTGGCGAGGTTGCGGTATGGGACCGCGCCTTGATGGAAAATGGCAACAACGTAAGTGCAAGATCCACTCGGTGGACGACCCATGATCGAACCCTGAGCCCTGCTCCAAGCTGGCCGCAATATACAGCCACGTCTTGGCCGTCGAACGCGAGCAGACCGATATCGAGCAAGCCCTCGACCATATCGAACAGCAACAAAAAGACCTGTTGTCTACGTTGGACGCCTACGAGCGGTCCGTCGGGGAAGTGCTGGGCGGTCAAGGAGGCAGCCTCCGCGCGCTCGATACCGGCCCCGCGGACACGGAACGTGATAAAAAGTGAGTCGCTTGTCTGCCCGAGATAGCCGTATCAGGTCTTATGACTGCTGACGTGCACCGTAACGTATTTCTTCGCCCATCAGCTACGTCCTCGCGACCGAATTGCATTCACACCTGGATGACCTTTCAGGGTCTCTTACTCAGATGATCGATTCGGTCAACGCCCTCTCAGTGGCGCCTTCTGCCAACGGGTCATCTCATGGCAGCGAAGATCCGATGGTACAAATCTCGCAGATCCTAAGCAGCCATTTGGAAAGCTTACAGTGGATCGATGGAGCGGTGCACGAGGTCGAGAGTAAAGTAAGCGAGGTGGAGAAAAGGGTGCGCGATGCAGGCCTCAACGGTCACTCGCTGAACAGCAGTACTGCCCACAAACAACGGGGTTTTGGCCTGTCCCGGTGACTACACTACTCGGCCCGCGGATTCCTATCTTCGTATCACATGAGCCCGACCGACTGTACGAATCTAACATAGTATGATAACACCGCTGGACTTGTGGCAGGGGCACTGATGGCATTCCTGTCAAGAAAACGAGTACATAATACCTGTTCCTACATAAAAATTCGTGTTTCAAGTCCCGGAAATGCACAGAGTGGAAATTTTCGTGAACACCGTGAAAGCGTCAGCGATTCAACGGACAGCGCGCACGAATACGTTCGCCGTAGTAATAAATCCATACGGGAAATGGAATGCCAAAGACAACGGCAAGTCCTGCGAGCAGCGAGTTCCCCCCACCATAACCTAGCTTGGCATACATCTGTTCTCCGAACAGGGGGAATACAAACCCAAGGAAAGAGCGGAACACCTAAAAGGCTCATAAGACCTCATTCATCAAATCAGAACACGGGGGGACGCACAGAAGCGGCTGCCAGGGCACTGGCGGAATATGTAAAGGTATCGACGAGGTATAGCTGAATCGGGAGGCTACGAGCATCCTCGTGTTAGAGTGGATTTGAGAGCCGGAACAGTCAGAAACACGTACAAAGTAGTCATCAGCCCGAAACCATAGATCATGGTCCCAATGATAGGCATGATCCAGTGAATTTTGGCTTGGGCTGACCAGCCGTACCAGCTAGGGACCAGTCAGCGTGTGGGCGAACTACCCAAAATACCCACTTACAATAATCCGATAGGGGCAAACAAGGAACCAAATATGAGCGCTGGGACGCGCATCTCGGGCTTTCCTTGTCCTCCGTTTTTGGCCGCCAGCTAAGAGATAGTTGAGCCAATGGCCTCGGTAGAAAGCGAGCGCATACTCGATGGTATATTTGGTCCGATATCTTAGCACCAAACATGGTGGCTGCAAGGAAACCTGATCCAAGGCCGAGGTATGCCAAGCCTGCAATCCCGATGCTGAAGTGATAGACAGTGGCAAATAGGACTGAAAGAGTATGTTTGAATTTATAACCAGGGATAAGCATAGAGACCAGTCGAAACGTACCAGGGAATGTCGCAAACATCAGGTAATAAATACCTGGCGGATAGTCATTTCCGATGACAACTTACGTATCGCGATAACCGACCATATATCCTAGAGAAAGTTCGGCCAATTCCTCGCATGATTGAAAATCGGTGACGTACAGGGCCATGTACAAGCTGAGGATGAAACAAATGAAGCTACGAGTGAGAAGGATTACCGGTCGCTTCAAGTTGAGCCAGAGGTAGCCAAGTCCATCCTGGGCTTGGGCAGTCGGGGGTTCCTTCTCCAGATCTTCGCCGCGCACACGAAGTCGCTCCCGAATGACGGGCGCATACGTCTCCCTTAGAAGAGGAATTGCAAGGATAGCAGTAACGCCACACAGGGCGACGATAACATAGAATACGTATTCAATACCGACCGTCTGAGCAATAAAGCCTCCCATGACAGGTCCAACTGCTGGACCTAGGCGCAAGCATGAGTTTAAAACGTATGGTCGAATGTGGGATTAATACCAATCAAGGGGCCCAGAGTATATATCGCCATGGCAGACGCACGATCCCTCTCTGCGAAGAGGTCACTTATAACCCCACCACCACAGGCGATTGGCGCGCTTCCGGTAAAGCCACCTGCACAACTTCAACTGAGTTCTGGTATGTGCTGGAGTGGAAACGTACTAAGAAAGCGAAAGGCAATGAAAGCATTGACGGTAGGTGCCAGGGCACAGCCAAGGTTGAAACAGAGAAAGACCAAGTTCCCGATATGCAACACCTAACAACCGTCAAGAGAGGGGGGCATCAAGAGGACGTTAGGTCATACCCAAACGCGACCATACATCTCAGACAAAGGACCCAAGAATAGAGGCCCGATCGCAAAGGACAGAAGGAAGACACTGAGGGTCAGGGCGAGGATTGCAGGACTCGTAATACCATATTTCACAGCAAGGTCTGGAAGACCAGGGGCCATCATCGAACTGGAAAGAGGGGTAACAAACGTGTAGAGGGAGACCTGTGAGAACGGGGTGAGAGGAGACCGGGGAACGCGACGTGAATACCGACGAGAGATGTTGCAGTCCACTTCCTCAACGAAGACCAGTTTCGGGGGTTGTGGGGACTATGTTCCCAGACACTCGTGTCTTCTACTTCACCGTCGGAAACGGTGGGCTCTTCTTGGCCTGGAAGAGGGGGAACATCGAGGTCATGGATGTGTGTCTCGTGACCGGCGTGCGTGTGCGACGATGCGATGGAAATGGCGTCGCCTGTGGCCGGCATTGCGCTCAGCGCTCAGCAGTAGGAAAGGGAAAACAGTGGGGAATTCATCTCGCATGGCGGCCATTTAAGAGTGGCACATGAGTCTGTGGAGGCCGTGGTATTGACAGACGTGACCGGGACCGGCCACGCGACCAAAAAAAGACAAGATTCCTAAAATCACAAAGTACTACACAACGCTGTACCGTCCTGCCACCGCACTTGGATTCCTCATCTCCGCCTGCAGTGCAGCAGCAGATGCCTCGATAAGCAGGCGTTTGATCTCTCTCACTGCCTGCTCAACCTGAAGAGATCGACCGTCAGTCAACTGTCACTCCACATCCATAAATCCTCGACGTACTCTATATTCTTCATTCGACTCGACAAGCAAGTGGAGCTTCGGTGGACCTTCTGGAGGCGGTTCCTTCGCGGACTCGTAATAAATCCCTGTTTACATGGGGCGAGTCAGCCCTGACGCCGGTTTTGACGGTAGTTACGTCACTCACCCTTGTTCGTGACGGACGCCCCGGTCATATCGATGAGCTATTGCAAAGGATGTCAGTAAGGCCTCGTGGCAGAGGCACCTGGCACGTACTTGGACCATCGTCTCCTTGTTAGTAACACGCCATCTTGCTTTTTGAGGGTAGTCGTTGATGGGTATGATAGCATGAAAGTCCGTCGAGTCCGGATTCACTTTCCGACCCCCGCTCTCTTCGTGCTGAATCTGGGACTGAAGGACAAGTTTCATAGCCTTAAGCTGTGCGTTGAGCTTGGCAACCACGCTGAGTGCTTGTTTCTGAGCCGGCGAGTCTTTGCCGGCACGATTCGCAGCGTCTTGGGCGGTTTTAATCTGCGCGTGGATCTTCTCTTCTTCTTTCGCGTGCGCGAGTCGCCGCGCGGCCACAGCTCCAGGAATGCCTAGAAGACCCTTGGACGAGTCTGGCGCTGGGCCCCGTCTAATCTCTACTTTGAAGTTGCCGAAGGTCATGTCGTCGCCGTTGGTTGTGCTAGTTGATGTTTTCTGAGTATCTTCCGCCTTCTCCTCTTCCGGCTCGCCGTAAGCTTTACGTTCGGCACGATCTTTGGCCTCTCGCTCTTTGTCGAGTCGGTCTAAACCCTTGCCACCAAATCCAGATCCTGCTACTTGCGCTTTCCCGTTTTTGACCTTCTCCAAGAAGCCTATGCAAACATGCTAAGTTAATAACGCAATACAGAGAGCTCAGAAACATACCATTTGCAAGCTCCTCGAGTTCTTTGGGGGTCGCTGCATTGCTGGCTTTCAAAGCGCGATATATGTCGACAGAGTACCTCTCTTGCTCGGGGGTGATGAACGTGACGCAAGTTCCCTTGTTTCCAGCACGTCCTGTTCTACCAGCACGATGCACGTAGTCCTCCATGTGGTTGGGAGCATCGAAGTTTATGACGAGCTTCAGCTGTTTGACATCTAATCCACGAGCAGCAACGGACGTAGCAATGACGACAGGAACTACGCCAGACTTGAAATCGGCAATAGTCGAGTCGCGGTCTACCTGATCTTTGCCTCCGTGGAGGGACATGCATAGGTATCCCTTTCGCATGAGGTCACGCAACAAATTATCAGCAGCTTCTTGTCGATCCACGAAGATAAGCGTCCTGCATTCTGGATCTTCGTTGTACATTTGACCGAGGATTTCCAGTAGCCGGTTGAACTTTGTTTCCTCCGCGCGAACTTCCACGATCTGTTCAATTTCTGCAGCAACAACTGAGCGGCCCCCGACTGTGATTTCGAGGGGCTTCTGCAGGATCTTTCGGGCGAGAGAGTCCATTTGTTTCGGGAAGGTTGCAGAGAAGAGGACGGTTTGACGGTCCGGTCGAATGTTGTTCACGATCTTCATCACCTGGGGCTCAAAACCCATGTCAAACATTCTGTCCGCTTCGTCAAGCACGACATAGGTGACCCGCTTCAAGTTTGTTACACGACCAGAGTTAGCTGTCAAAAGGTCTATCATGCGCCCCGGGGTGCAGACAATTATCTCTGCGCCTTTCTTGAGTTCTGCAATCTGATCTTTGATCGGGGATCCACCGTATGCACAGACAGCCTAAAAGTCACGGCCATCGGTACTTGAAGGGATGGAAGACATGCACTAACATACCCTTAGGTTCATTACTCTCAAAAAAGGTTTGCACTCCCGGTGGATTTGTACAGCAAGTTCGCGCGTGGGAGTCATAACTATCGCTAGAGGCCCTTCCATTTGCTCAAGTGGTCGTTGATCTTTGATATGTCTGAAGAGAGGTAGAAGGAACGCGATTGTTTTACCAGAACCTGTTTTTGCAACTCCAATGACGTCCCTCCCTGACATGATCGCAGGTATAGCTTGCGCCTGGATAGCAGTAGGTGCAATGTAGTTGAGTCTTTTGATGACATCCAAACTGTTCAAGATAAGTCAAAGCGCACTCGAAAGCTAGCAACGTCATACCAGCTAGCAGGGAGACCGAAGTGGCTCCATTTTGTAACGGGCCGAGGACAGTCGACACCACGAATTTTGATACCATCTAGCTCGAGTCTTAAGAGATCAGCTTCTTCGTCTGTCATGGCGGCAATGTCCGGCGGAGGGGCATAGAATTCCTTCCTGAAGGGCTCATACTTGACGCGAGAGTGGTCAACGGCGGCGATGTCCTTCTTCTTCGCCTTCTTAGCGGCCAACGCAAGAATGTCCTCCGGATTCAATTCGGTAGCATCAAGTTCATCTTCGACGACCGGTTCCATAATATCCTCACCACCTTCTTCGGCCATACGCTCATCAAGCCGAACACGAGAGACGCCACGACTGTCGTTCAGTTTGAGTATATCTTCTTCGTTGACTTTCTGCACCTCCTCTTTTACACCGCTCATGAAGGCATCAAGAGGGTCTATCTCTTCGTCCTCTTCCATAGTATCTGCAGCCTTGTTCTTCAGCGCCTGGTCCATTCGATTGGCTTCCTCATCGTCGTCGTCAACTTCGAGATCACCGACACTAGCCTCTCCATCCGCCATTGTCATATCGACAGCAGGCATGTCACCGAGGGTTTCTAGCTTGCGCTTGGTCTCTACGGAGTCATCCATCACAGCCGCGGCAGCTTTCGACGCTCTCAAAACCTCTGGCTTCAGTGGAAGGCCTTTCAGGCCGAGGCCAGTCAACGCTGCGCGGTTGAGTGACGTCCCAGGCTTCGCGAGCGTTGGAGGAGGAGGAGCTACAGGGCAAGATCAAGTGGTGTGAAATCTCACCAAAGCAATAATAGTGATGAGACTAACCCGGTGCAGACTTGCCAGCGAGTGCCATAGCCTTCGCTTTCGCCTCATCAAGGGCCTTTTTAGCTTCCCGTTCCTTCTTCCAAGCTTCGAGCTTCGCGCGTTTAGCTTTCAATTTCTCGTCCTCTAGCGCCGGAGGAGGCGTGGGTGTAGCCTCGGAAGTTGTCTTCACTGCGACTGGCGAAAGGGGTCGACGATCACGGTCCCTACGATCAGGTGAGCGAGAGGACCGCCTGTCTTCGTGTCGGTCCTCTCTTCTATCGCCTCGACCATCTCTCCGTCGGTCATCACGATAGCGATCATCCCGGTAGCGTTCTCTGTCTCTGTCCCTCGCCCTGTCTCTGTCCCTGTCTCTGTCCCTGTCCCTGTCCCTGTCCCTGTCTCTGTCCCTATCTCTTTCTCTTTCTCTTTCCCTGTCCCGGTCTCTGTCCCTCTCGTCGTCGTATCTCCTGCTGGGTCTTTGGGTATTCCGCCTAGTCGGCGAAGGGGACCGAGGTGAACGGTGAGAAGGTCTTACCCTTTTGTTTGAGCTGTCTGGAGAATATGATCTCTCTCTGCGTGCCATGGGCAGGAAAAAGGTAGAAAGTGGGACAAGTAGCGGTGGTGGCGCGGAGAAGGTGTTGTTTGGCCCTGTTAGGATCGCAAGTCCCTGACTAAGCCGTTTACTACGAAAACACAAAGTTGCGTCACCTCGATCGTTGGTACAACATCCCCTTTAACTCCATGGCGAACAACATTCTCGATCCGGCTACACTCACGATGCAGCTTGTGACCCTCCTCCCACAGTCCAACAAGCGCTTTGCTTCTTCTCATGATGCAATAGCAACTCTTGTCCATACGATATTCACCGTGCTTGGGTTCCGCTTGATCGCGACTGACGACATATCCACAGCGAGAAGCTTCGAAAATAACGTCCTTCCAGAAGACTGGAGTACAGGAGGATTGTCAGACTACTCTTTCAGATATAGACATGAGCAGAGCAGCCTTGAGTTTCTTGTGAAAGTCATCAGACTCGGTCAGCGGACCCTGATCAACGCCATTGCCCTCGAGGTACGCTGTCGTCATCCCTCCATGCACCCTTACTTGACGTCATTTAGAACGATAAATCTGCATCTTTGGACATATCTACCAATGACTTCACTTCACCCTCGTTCTATCCCTACGATCCCTCCAAAGCGGACGCACCGCCCCTTATCTACGGCTTCATATCGTCGAATCGCGTCGCAGACTTTGTCTCACAGCTGAAGCTAAAAATCATACAGAAACTTGTGCCTGGACTCAGGAAGGAGGGTTATATGGAAGAGACCGAAGAGGCTTCCACGAGTGCGGCACTTGCCAATCCTCCACATGCTGCCCCTGTCCCTCGTCCGAGACCTGTTACCCCCCCCTTCCACGAAGACATCCCTTATCATTTCCCTCCAAACCAACGTCTATACAATCCATTAGAGATTGGAAGAAGGGATTTAGATCCCTTCGGAACTGATACGTTTTTGCCTCCCTCCTTGTTTCCGTCTCATGGAGGTGATGGGATGTATGTCGGTCCTGACCACCCCATCTTTGGCTCCCGTGGACAGGGACGCAGACTAGTCGAAGATAGGAGGCTGTGGGGTGGGGATGGATACCTACCTCCTTTAGGAGCACCTCCTGGGGCCCGCTTCGACCCCGTGGGACCAGATCCTAACAACCCGTCGAGACCCACATTTGGTAGAAGACCACGTCGCGGTGGATTCAACACGGGAGAACCTGACAATGATGAATTCATGCCTCCTGGAGCGGTACGCATGTGCTGCCATCCGTCGACATACTGCTCAACATTTTCTCAGGGTGATATGTTCATGTGACTTGCGATGAACACGGAAACGGATGGTTGTATTCTGGAGGATAAACTGTGTTATTGTTCTTGTACGTTTTGTACTCGTAGTTGAATGGTTTCAAATGAACCCAAAACTCGTTGGCTGGCCGTGCGCATGGTTCAGACCGCTGTTGTCCGAAAGCGGTAAGCTCAGCCTGAGGTCGGTATAAAGGGCCACAGTGTGACAATCAAAGCTGGCCCTACTCCCTAATTCGTATTCCGCTTCAGCGCCCTTCATAGTGATATGGCACCTACGAGGGCTAGCAGCCCGCAGTCTCCAACCTCTCCAACCCGCTCCAGAAAAACAACAATACCACCGGGCTTTAGGCAAACACCGAAACCAAAGTCAAAACCCATTGCAGAGATGTCCGTGAGGGAGCTGCACGACCAGCACGATCGAAACGAAAGACTTCTCTCTTCGTCGTAGGTCTATTCGTCTGTCTGCACCCGCCAATTTCCGTGACTACCCTAAGGTACCCCGGACTGACCGCATACGTTTCCGTGCTTTAGAATCGTTTCCACTTCTTCCCTCGTGCAGCGACTGACCGTCGAGCAGACCACAATAGAAGCTCGACTGCTAGAGCTAGAAGGCATCGAAGACATCCGTAATGGTCTCAAGAATGCGAATATCAACTCCGATGAAACAATGCCTGTCGACGTACAACCCGAACCGCGCGTCATCGACGCTAAACGACGGGCACTGTCCCGATATGTATGTCCATGCAATCGCGGAACTTGGCCTGGCGACTCATGTTTATCATGCTAGGCCCCGTTCGCATCCAACAATGCAAACCACCAGGTTGGATCTCTCAGTCTGCAAGAGGCAGTGGAACTGGAACAACGTGCACATGCCATTGACTCGGAGAAGCAACAGCGCTTGAATGATAGGAGAAGACGTATCGGCCTACCAGTCAAGGGAGAAGTGCTATCCAGGCAGGAAATGGATGCTCGTATATGGGCGTTCATGTCAGTATCGGTGTGCATTCATTTCCGGGAATCAATCTGAGGAGACTTGTAGGAACTATAAACCAACCGACTCTGACCTTGAAGATATGGGCGAGGATGATTCTGATGACGACGACCCCTCAACCTGGTTTGAGGATGATCAGGACGACGGAGTCAAGGGCCAAAACATCGTTCCTCCGGACATGGAGGACTTGTCAAACGTCATACGAGTAGATGAGAGTCGCATACGTTACAGTACTTTCTACGAACCGCGTGACAGGGATTGACGATAGGATGTATAGTTATGTAGTTCGTATTGCAGGTTTATGTACGAGTTTGGAGTACGTGTGATGAGTTCCGAATCGCCGGGGTATTTTATCAGCGCGTATGAACAGGACAGCTGCGACCACGCTGCAACCAAGACGATAAGCATGCTGAGAGGTCGACGTGAGTTGCGTCCTCTGCGAGAGTCATGGTAGTTCTCACCACTATGGAAACTACAGAAGCAACTCAATCGTGCAACTAAAGAACCTTGCGTAAATTCTTCCAGACAGATGACACCTGGGAAATATAAACGAGAAATCAGAAATCAGTTGTGAACAACTTACATTCCACTCCAACTAAAGCACTTTCAGCTGGGAGTTCATACACAAGGTATTTGACTGTCTGGGGAGCGGAGCGAGTCCCGCCATCCAGGCAGTTCTTAACGTGAGCTTCTTGATCCCCTGGACTGTTGAACATCGAAAGATTAGTTCCACAAACAGGACAGCTAGAAGAACTGAGTAAACTATTGATTGAAAAATGCGACACAGCTTACTCTGCAAGGTCGCTCAATTGTGAGCTAGAATTCTGTCGCGAGAGCTGACCAGGTGCCATCAACCTTCCCCGATCAACCACGATGCGTTCCACGACAGAAGATACTCTTGCTGGGGAACTCGTATTGCGCTGATCGAAACAAGACTGACAAACACGTTGAGACGATGATGCTGCAGTCATGATTGGAGAGGTGGGGTCTTGTACGATCTCGGATGGTTCGAGGACGACTCGGTGATACGAGCATCGGTCACAGAATATACGACCGCACCTTCGACAGTGCTATAAATAGAAGATGAACAACAGTCATCCGTCGTGATCTGGAAATGCTTACATGCTAGCGAGACGCGACGAAACAGAAAATTGTTTAGAATTCAGTGATGTCAACCGATGATGAGACTTACTCTTCTGAGAATAAAACCAAAGCGGCGATGGCAATCGTTACAAGCCTGTACTGCATCATCCCGCTCCCACTGTGCATGAGGTGAAAGGGTCATCTTCTGGGGAGCCTCACGAGTGGGTACTCGGAACTCTGGTGCCTGGGATAAGTCGGGGGTAAGATCTCGAGCGATCGCAGGACGAGAAGAGTGCTCAGTTGATCCGGATCTGACAGCCGTATGGCTCGTGAGAGATGAGTACCCTGGATAGTGGAAAACATCATCATGGTCGTCATCGTCATCACCATCATCATTAAATTCATCTTCCGATTCGGAATGTAGTAAACCTTGAGCACCTGCGGAAAGCCTACATCGTTCTAGCTCTCTGCTGTATGCATTCAACAAGACTTCAGCCTGTACTTTCCGTTCCCTGTCGTCATCTCCTATTGAATACCCGTGAGCAAGATCAATCGATCACCAGATAAAACTTACTCAGAATTCCTTGTCGTAGTTCACTTGTTGCCCGTTCTAGTTTAGCGATAGCACGACGAATTTCAACGGTAGACCGAGCTTCGTGGTTGTTCTCCGACTGATTTCCAACGAGATAGCGTGCACGCGCCACGTAATCCTGTGCAGAAGATAACCGGTTGGGACGCATTGGACCCAGTTCTTGTCCTTCTTCATCTCCCTCCTCGCGCTCGCGCTCACTTACGTGTGGAATCAGAGATCCATCATGCGCAAGGTCGTACATCGCACCATCGGGTTCCATGAAGGGGAGAGGAGGGAAAAGCCTACGGCGCATGACGCGGACCCAGCGTCTGCGACGTACCCACGTGTTCGTAAGGGAGGGTACAGAAGATAAGGAACTGCTACTGCTGCCGCGCCCATGACTTCTTGACGGAGATGCCAAACCGGCTGTCACGAGCCCGGCTCCGGACAAAAGGCATACAAGCTGTAGTGGGGGCTCGGGTAACCAGACTTCGTCTGGAACATTAAAGCTCTGTGCGTACTGCCAGCCACCATCGGGGCTCACTCTGGGGTGAGTATCGTCAATAACCCAATCGGATCTGTTGGACTAGTTGCTATATATGAGTATCCAACCAAAAGTTTATACACTTACAGCCAAAAGTAACTTCGCTCAGTACCTTCTAATATGGGAGTGTCCCGGCGAGAAGTACTCGGTAACACATATGGATCGGATGCAAGAGGAAGTTGCACGTCGCTACGCCATGAAGTCACTAATTTTGCCCCCGTGGCTTCATCGGGAGAGGGGAGCTTGAGCTCAAAAGGTGCAGGATGACCGCGCACTCCAAGTCCAGATGCAGAAAACTTTGCCCGTCCGCCTGAAACTGCAAGCGTCTTCAAACGAGTATCAAGACGTTGATTTTCGTACAGGACCAAAGGCACAGTGGTATGCACACACAACGGATTGTATGATGCAGTTGTCCCGCGCCACCGTTCTGCCTCGGCTTTTTGCAAGATCTAACGGACACATGAGACAGCAAGTCACGAAAGCGCCATGGTCATATACCTCGCAAATCCACACCTCAAACACGGAAGCGGCGACGTCATATGCTGTCTCGCCCCAGTTGTTTCGTACTAGTGGATTTGCAGCTTGTTTGGATAACAAATACACGACGACTGGAAGATGCCCTTTGGAAGCCGCATTCACTGAGAAGAGTGTTACTAATATGACAGAGACTTAAATGGGAAATGACCGACTAAGAGGAGTCCAACCCCCTTTATTGCGAAGGTCGACACCACGCACCATGCTCACTTCGGTCGCAGCGCCACCGTTTTCACAGAGCCATCGCACAATATCAAGATATCCCTGGAACAAGGTAAGGAATTTCGCATGAGTCCCTTGAAAGATTAGGATAGGTCACCTTTGAGCATGCATTATGCAGTGTGGTCCATCCATCTGCATCACGTGCGTGAACATCCGCTTTGTTCGCCAACAGATACTGAATGATTGACATATGACCATTTAATGTAGCTTTGTGTAATGCGGTCTGCGCAAGGTTAGTGAAAGTTGGAGCGAGCGAACGAAAGCGTACCAACCTCCCCTTCGCGGTCTTCCAAGCCGGGCATTGCACCACAATCTTCAACGACTAGTAGGGCATGATAAAAAAAAGGTGCTGCAAGGCCGAGATATGATCTAGTACTCACGCCACTTGACGACGTCGAGATATCCGCGACTTGCAGCAGCATGTAGAGCGGTAAAACCCGTACGTGAAGAAGCGTCGTTTGCCAATGCGAATGCCTCGATGTCACCACCTTGGAGAGCGGTAGCAAACAGCTGTCTCAACAGAATGAGGTCGCCTTGAGATGCAGCAGCAGACAAGGCCTCGAGCTGAGCTGGTGATGGGCGGGAAGGCGCGTGGAATTGAATTGGAGACGCAAGCAAACTTGGAGAAGCCTCGACTAAGGTATTTGATTCGACCATAGAATCTGGAGGCAGCTCGGTTTCCAATGGGAGCTCTGGCGAGCCGACGGAAACTATCAGGGAATCTTGATGTGCAGTGGCATCCACAGAGGCAGCCGGGTAGACAAACTCGTCGTCCTCATCGTCGTCGAGGTCATGGTCGGCACCACTATGGTGGTCGTCTGCGGGATACGTGAAAATCTCTTCTTCGTCACTCTCAGCCGGAGAGGTGACATCAATTGGGGTCAGCAAAGGCTGGGCGTCTGAGAGTCTGGCCCTGTGGGATACTATGAGAAAAGGGGAGAAAGGCACGCGACGGACGTACTCTTGAATGGGGCCCAGAAAATGTTGAGACATGCCAACGCGTCGGGTGAACGCAAAGTTGGAATACCAACCAAGGCCAATTAGTAGCGCGAGAACAAACTGCCGAATACAACACAAAGTCGCGTTCCTAGATATGCCGGTTCTTCTGGCCCATGCGCATTGCATACGGGTAGCGATTAATAATTGGCGGTCGTACGACCCGGTGTATTAGGGCCGTCGTACTGGCGCCTTGACTAATGTCCTTGGTTCGAGCTCAGCTTGGATCAGCAACTCGGAGGTCCTCGTTTCAGCTTATCACCAAGCGGAGTACTCGTTTGATCTCCTTCAAACTTGACTACGACCCAACGATGACCATCACTGTACCCAACAGCGTCCGCTCTAATCTCATCCCCTTCTCGTCCCGCCTGTCCGAGGGCCGTGCCTTGGCCCAGGATGTCTGGTCAATTTTCAAGTGTGTCCTTCGCTATTCGTCCTGTTTCTCGTCTCAGTTCTCCCCAGCGCCATAAATTTACCCTCTGACTGCATCAATCTTGGTCAAGGATACATGAACTTTGCCCCTCCACCTTGGGTTGTTAAAGCCGCAGATGAAGCGCTCAGCCAGACTTTACCCAACCACTACTCCCACCCCAAAGGACGCATACGCTTGCGCCAAGCTATCAAGAACTTTTACGAGGCTTCTTTTAACAGGTCTCTTGACGTTGAGACCGAGATTCTAGTCACCAGTGGTGCTAACGAAGGTGCCATCTTCTGCTCAACGTTTCCGGCCCGTATTCATTCTCCATCAGGTCAATACTCTGTGTTCACTGCGTTCTTGGAGCACGGTGATGAAGTTATCATGTTTGAGCCTTTCTTTGACCAATACCTTCCTTCTGTGACTTTCAACGGGGGAAAACCCGTGTATGTTCCTTTTCATCCTGATCTATCCGGCGAGAGACCGAACAGCAGCGACTGGAAGATTGACTTTGATGAATTGCGGTATGTAACACGCAGTCTACTTTTTTTTGTCTTTAACAAATTCACAGTCGCTCTATCACCCCCCGGGCCAAAATCATCATCGTCAATACCCCTCACAACCCGATTGGCAAGGTTTTCTCCAGGGAAGAACTCGAGAAGATTGCTGCCATCGCAGAAGAGTTCAACCTGCTGGTAATGGCGGACGAAGTGGTGCGTGGATTCTACTTGGTCCCACTCTTATTAGGTTGATCATTCCACTCGAAGTACGACTGCCTTGTCTATGAGGGAAAGGAACACGTTCGCTTTGCAACTCTCCCGGGTATGTGGGACAGGACTGTCACAGTTCTTTCAGCTGGAAGTGAGTCCGAGCAGAATTACACGCCTCTTGCTAAACATAACCCTCCAGAGTCTTTCGCTGCCACCGGTTGGCGCGTCGGCTGGCTAATCGGCCCAGAGTCTATCATCAAGCCCACTCTCGCGGCCTCCACTCGCATTGTATTCTGCACCAACTCACCCCTGCAAGAGGCCGCGGCATGCGGGCTTGAACAAGCTCGCGCTCGTAAATTCTTTGAAACTCAGGTTGCAGAATACAAGGAGAGGCGGGATATTTTAGTCGCCACATTCGATAAGCTTGGCTTGAAGTACAGCCTCCCAGAGGGCACGTACTTCGTACTGGTGGTGAGAAGGTTCAAATGCGTCGGCCACTTTTCTTTGACTTCCTTCCATCGCAGGATATTTGCAAAGTGAAGTACCCAGAAGACTATCCTTTCCCAGAATCAGTGCTAGGCCGTGGAAAGGACTTCAGGTACGTTAACACATTCTAATATCCATTTATGTCGCTCACGTGTTTGTCAGGGCCTGTTGGTTCATCGCCGTGGAAATCGGTGTTTCTTCCATTCCTGTCAGCGAGGTGAGTCAAGCACCGGATCATCTTGCCAATGATTACCGACTTGATTGTTTCAGTTTTACTGTGAGGAGCATTGTAGCATTGGAGAGAACTATGCGCGCTTCTCCTTCTGCAAAGACATAGACACACTCAAGCGGGCTGGAGAACGTCTTCAGGCCTTGGCCAAGTATATCTCTTAGATGAATAGACTGTGGTAGAACCTATTACAATCACTGTCTCGTAGATTTTGATTCTGTGACGTATAAAGTACTGTTGTGTCACTTCCGTATTGACTCTCGATCCACGATCCACTTACAAAGCTCTGCCGATGAGCTCGGAAGCGAGTACATACTATCATTGTACCGGTAATGCAAACTGCACGTGCAATGCAAAATGTTCAGAACACTACACTCCACATATTCTGTAGACTCCAAAAAATTAAGGGAGATAGGTATACATGTATTCAAATTGTGGACAAGAAATCGACATGAGTTAACAAGAATGATGTGTTATAATCTGTCGTCTTCTGTCGAGATCAGCAGTGGTATTGACTATTTCAGCCCCAGATCCGAGAGATCCTGCTTCTAATTTGAAAAGCTGAAACTGGGAGGTCATTGATAAGTCCCTGTAGACTCTCATCAGCAAGTATCAGAGGATAC
>JBBPKJ010000681.1:0-18561 GCA_038089195.1 Brasilioporus rufonigricans | reverse complement strand
CATACTACAATATGTTCCACCAAAGCGAGGTCTAATTCATTCATATGATTGCAGTGTACTTCATGCATTGGATTTGGATCAAACATTGGGCCAGTTTTGGGAGTCACTGTATTCATCTGCTTGACAAACATCTCACTGGTCCAATTGTTGGAATAGCAAGCACATGCACAGCCACAGCCATAACCAGCCCAAGTAGTCACCAGTGCATGCATGGACTGACATGCTCCATTTCTTGCATATTACACACCATATAGACAGTTTCATTCTTTCATACTGCATACTTTCATCTTTCAGTATACCTGTGTTCCATTGCTAACACAGATCTTGTTCATGATCCCTTATCCCCTTTGTTGAATACAATAATGATCTTTTGTATATAGGACATTCAATTTGTACTTGAACACCTCAGTCTGTTGCATCATTGCCACAACTGAGGTGAGTTACTAACCTTCATATTACCTACTTGATACTTACTCATACCTAGTTGTTCCTACTAGGTGAATATATAGTCTATTGCATTACACACATGACTGAGTTGTTCCTACTAGTTGTGTGCCCCTATTTGATTGAATGCACATTTCCTTCAGGTTATGAGCCCTGATTGCACTCCCAATCAGTTGAAGACTCATTGTATCTCACTGCCATGTTCATCATTGTTCCTGTAACCACTGATACCTTGCTGAGTAATGTCCCAAAGCTCAAAGTGAAGAGGACCAATTGGGCAATTTTTGCTTTTCATTTTCAGGTTGCTATTGAGGTAAAAGACCTGTGGGGTCACTTCAATGGGACTGCCACAAACCACTAGGTGACTGACACTCAGCCACTAACTGCTGATCAGATAGCTGAAAATACAAATTGGTCAAAGAATGAATGAATGGCAAAGTACTTACTGACCCAGCACATTCCAGACCCAACTGCACTGCATGTCCACAAGCTGATAGGTGTGGCTGCCATGTGGGCAGCAATTGTCAAAAAATACATGGAAAAGGGGGCATACACACAGACTGACTTGCTTACACAATTCTTGGACTTGAGGTTGCTGAGGGGAGGCAATGTTACACTAGACCTGGATAGGGGCTAATGTAGTCCTGTAAAGCTTGGTCTGAAGGGCTGACAAGGGTTCTGCTTAGGTAAGCAGCAGGCTGGTCCAAAGGACTGACAAGGATTCCTCCTATTGGAGCTGGGAGCTACTTGAAGTAGTGACAAGATAAGGCTAAAGCCTTTGGACAAGAGTCCATTTAATAGTGGGACTGGGATTTTTGGACAAGAGATGGATTGCTGGAACTAGATGATAGTACAGGAAGAACAAGAGTAAGGAAAGTACTTGGAGATCATTGGATTTATATACTACTGGACCTGCTTTAGGGCAGGTGCAGGAAAGATGACTAATAAGCAATCAAAGCACAGAGTAAGTAAGTGTAAATGAGTAATTGGCTGATGAGTCATCAGGGATGAATCATGGCAAAGAAAAGAAATGTTATACAGTTGAATCAAACTGGAGACTTGGCAAAGTTAAGTGAATAGTAGACAGAGAAAGTGTAGCATAGGAAAGAAAACATAACATTACCCCTGTTTATTCCTGAGACTATGATAAGGGCTTTTAAAAGTCCAAATTGTAGTGTCCAGGGGAGCCAGTGACATTGGCATACCCAACCTTGTCCATCTGTTCTTCATGCTCTAGAGTAGGAGTAGGGAAAGGTGGCCTGGGAGCAACAGGGCAAGGAGGAGGGATGTGAGTGGGGCATTGAGAAGGTCATCCTCCAGTAGTAATGTGTGTGAAATGAGAGAATCAAGAGGTGCCAGAGGAGTTTGAGGTGGAAGGGGAGATAGTGGGAGAGCAGTAAGGAGGGGGATGATGAAGTCCACATTGGCCCTAGTTATGTCCTGGGGCAAAGCATAAACAGATAGGACATTGATACCATTCACAATTGACATGCTCATGGCCCATTCATTGGCATTGGAAACATGTTTGGTTATATATGGGGTTATTGGCAGTGAGGGGGTGGTTACCACCTCCTGTCTAATGGTTGTTGACCTGGTCAAATGCTAACAATTCTTCAGAGTTGAGGGGGGACAAGGATGCAAAAGGAGTGGTGATGAGGGCAAGGCTTAGAGAGAAGGCAATGGGTGTGTGATTGATAGTTCCTAGTTCACAAAGATACCTGTCTAAGTCTTTCAAAAACTCTCCAAACTCCAATTTATAGGCCATCTGGTAGAGGTGATGTGCCAAGTTGTGGTGGACATTGATCATGACATTATGAATAAGGGGAACAGGAACTTGGGAATTCTCTTGAAGGGTCAAGATGCAAAGACATTCAATCTGTAAAAGGGTGCCATATAAAGCAAAAAGAGGGGAATTAGGATCTAATGAAGCAGTGATGGGAGTGGTGAGATGGTAATTGGTGATGAAATCTTGGATATGCATGCTGTACTCTTCCATGATACTTCCTTCACAAGCTCTTAGTCCATGGAGGAAAATGTCCACTGAGCAGACAGGAGGTTTGATAGGAGAGGAAGGGATGTTTGCAAGATGGGTTGGTTCAGTAGGATCTGAGACTGAGCTGATGGTGGAGATAAAAGAGGATTTGTAGAGGTTAGACATTTTGTTTTTGATGTGAGGTGGTGGTTTGAGTCTGAGAAGGGAAAGTGGAGGAGTGAAGCTTTTTATACTCATTTAAAGCGGGGCTGGAATGTTTCAGATTCCCTTCCAGGATCCATTAGTCGTCTTCCAGTAGGTATCCTTTCCATTAGATCAGGAAGGAGCAGGAATTAAGTGGACCACAATGTTTTAATATCTGTTCAACTTTGAACTCTTCTTCCCCTTTTATAAGGTCCAGTGGTGGCTTTGGGAAGTTCAGGCCATGTATGTTGTTTTCATGATAGGGTGATAGGAGAGAAGCATGGAATACTGGATGGATCTTCCAAGTTTTTGGAAGGTGGAGTTTGAAGGTGATGGGTGATAAGCCCTTGGTAATGGTAAAGGGTCCTTCTCATTTGGCAGTGAATTTTGGGTTCATGATAGAGCATTTAAGATTTTTGGCTTTGAGCCAGACCTTATCTCCCTTGGTGAATGGGGTGTAATTCTTTTGAGAGTGGGAAGCCATAACTTGTCTGGTGAGTTCATGGGCTGCAAGTGCTCATTTTGAGTAGTGGTGAGGGTTTTTATCCTGGTTTCTATTGTAGGAATATTTGATGCTGGAAGGATGGTTGGTAAGGTGATTGGCTCATAGCCCATCATCAGGTAGAAGGGGGATTGATTGGTGATGGAATGGGTTGGTGATTATGTGTGAATTCAGTATGAGAGATATTTTCAGTCCATGATGTTGGGTTGTTACTGCAGAAGATTTGAAGGTATAGTATGTCTCAACTTCTTGATTGACTCATTCTATTTCACCATCAGTTTGCAGATGGTATGTGGTAGACAATGACAAGTCATATTTGAGGAGTTTTCCAAGTGCAGACACAAATTGGAGACCACAATCTGAGATGATTTTTTCATATAGTCCAAAGCATGTGTATACTTGGAGGAAAAAGAGGGCAGTGATTCCTTTGGCAGTGATGGTTTTCTTGGTAGGGCAGAGAATTACCCCCTTGGTAAGCCCATGGTTGACCATGACCAAAAGAGAGTCAAAGCCATCAGAAACAGGGAGGTTGGTAATCAAATTGCAAGAGATCTGTTGGAAGGGCTGGGTGCATTGATATCACATTCATCATTCTGATCTCTGTTATGCCTCCTTTGGCCATCTCTGCCCACCTCTGCAACCTCTGTTCATTATCCACATCACCACTCAGAGTTCCATTCTAGAACTTGTCCTGTGCTTGGACCTATCCTGGCAGTGCTTGGACCCCCATCCACTTTTGTACATCCTTGTTCTCTGACCCTTGTCCATTCCCCAGTAGCTTACTTGACAGTTCCCTACCTCTCCACCACATCACTTATCTTGTCCCTATATTTACTTCATGTCCTTGTTCTACTTCTGTTCTCCATACCTTACTCCAATCATACTCAAGGACATCTCCTGTACACTATACCTCAGTACTAATATCAACTAAGACAGTCCTCTCATCCTTGTTCAACTTTCTTTCACCCCCTATTGGAACTTTGCTCCAAAATATGAGGACATGGGTCTGCTTAAGGGCATGACACATAAGTCCTGCACCAACATCCTTACTACATTCCCCCTCTGCTCCAACATCTCTGCTCTGGACATCATGTCCACCTCCATCACCCAACCCCTCAACTCTGCTATTCATCCTCTGAACTCTAGTTGGACTTGGACTGGAGGATCTGGTCTGAACAATTAAGACAGGATAGGAGTGAGTGGGGGAACTGTAGAATAGGTATTTGTCTTGTTCTGTTGGCATGTGGCACAGCCATCAATGTACTGCTTGACAAAATGAATGAGGCCTGGCCACCAGAATTCAGTGGTGACCAGTTGGTGAGTTTTGAGGTAACCTGGATGATCTGCTGTTTCATGGTCATGGCAATGTTGGAGGATGGAGCAATGAAGGTCTCTTTCTAGGGGGATGTATGCATGGCCCTGGTAGGTAAGGACACCATTGACAAGTTGGAAATCAGTGAGGTGAGAGCAAAGAGCAGTTGGGATGTTGTCATTTAGTAACTGGAGTTTTTGCAGGACAAGGGGATCTGTTTTGGAGAATTCGGAGATGTGATCATGAAGGGCAGTGTTGATGGCATTGATAAAAAGGAATGGGGAAAGCAGGGTAGTCTCTGAGGTGTCACCATTGGTAGAGTAAAGGTTGGGTCAGTGAGATAATGCATCAGGTCCCACAAGGAGTTTACCAGGTACATGAATGAGTTTTAGGTCAAGAGTCAGCAAGATCCCAGAGCCAGTGGGCTTGTTGTCAGTTGAGATGCTGTGGTTGTTTGAAGTATGTAAGATTTTTGTGGTCAGTAAATACTTGAATGGGGAAAAGGGATCCATGCAAGTAGTGCCATCAGGATTTTAAGGCACAGATGATTGCAAGGAGTTCCCTATCATATATGTCATAGTTCTGTTCTGCAGGGGAAAAGGATTGTAATAGATAGGAACAGGAGTCCCAGTCTCTGTTGGTGTCTGTTTGAAGCAGAACTGCTCTGAATGCAAATGCTAAGGCACCCATAGTGATAGTGAAAGGGCAAGAGGGATAAGGAAGTTGTAGGACTGGCTTTGAGAGAAATAGGGCTTTGAGGGAATCAAAAGCAGATTGACACAGTGGGGACCAGCACCAGGTGGTGGATTGTTTGGTGAGGTCAATCAATGGTTGGGCAATGGTGGAGTAGTCTGGGATAAAGTGATGGTAGAAGTTGGCAAATCTTAAGAATGAGTGGATGTTACACTTGACCCAGGTAGGACCAAGTGTAGTCCTGTATTGATGAAGAGTAGAACAAAGGAGGTCTTGAGGGTTACCAACAGAGGTTGCTTTTGTAAGTGTTCAGAGGTTCTGGTATTCCAGCAGAGGTTCCACCTATTGGAGGCAGAGAGCTACCTTTAGGTAGTGACTGAGGATGTGGAGTGGTTACCACCAGAGAGGGGAGAACAAGTCTATTGCAGAGGGGCTGCTAAGACAGGAGGAAACAGGAGAACAGGAAAGACAAGAGTGAGGAACTACTACTGAGGTTGCTGGGGTTTATATAGTACTGGGACTGCTCTAGGGCAGGCATAGGAAAGGTGTAGATAAGCAACTAAAAGTAGAGAACAATGGGAGTTCAAAAGAGAAGAACAATAGGGAGCTAAAGGTAAGTGCAATGGCATCACATCAAGAGTAAGCAAGAATGAGTACTCAGCCAATAAGAAGTCTAAAGGAAGTATTGGCTGATCATGATACATTAGAGATGAGTCAGCAAGAATGGAAAGGTAAAAGAAAAGGTCACTTGGTGGAGTCAAACCAAGGACTTGGTGAGACTAAGGTGGAAGTGAAGGAAAAAGTATAGTAAGGGAACAAAACATAACAGTGGACTTGTTTGACCAAGCAAGGAGTTGGCCAGGAGGGCAATGCCATCGAGTTTTACTTGGTCCATGGCTAATTGCCCAGGCTTGAGGATCATTCCAAGGTATTCCACTTCTTTTGCTGTGAACATGCACTTTTCTAGTTTAAGGTGGAGGTCCAACTCTTCCATCCTTTGAAGGACTTGTTTGGTTCATTCAACATGAGTTGTCTTGTTATGGGAATGGATGAGCAGGTTGTCCATGTAGATGATTAGCCATCCATCTGCAATCATGTCTTGAAAGGAGTCATTCATGAACCTTTGGAAAGTGGGTGGTGAATTGGTAAGTCCAAAAAACATTACCATGGGTTCATAGAGCCCTTTGTGGATGATGAATGCAGCTTTCCATTGATGTCCATCTTTGATCCTAATGTTGTTGTATCCCCATTGGACATTGAACTTAGTGAAGATCTTAGTATTCCTGAGCTCATCTACCAGGTCTGATATGAGTGGTAGTGGGTAAGCATTTCAGATTGTATGTTCATTGACATAGCAATAGTCTTGATAAGATCAGAGTTTCCCATCCTTCTTTTTGATGAAGAAGAAGGGGGATGCCTGTGGTGAATTGGAGGGTTGAATCTTTCCTGATTCCAAGTTCTCTTTGAGAAAGTCCTTGGTGGCCTTTTGTTCATTAGTAGACAAAGGACACACTTTTCCAATCTTGGGAATAAAGGAGTCATTTAGGTTTATTTCATGATCATAGAGTTGAGTTAGTGGGAGATGGTCAGTTGCTTCCCTGGAGAATACCTTGGCAAATTGTTCATATTCTGGAGGTAGGGTAGTCTTAACCTTACATGCTTCTGCTTTAATGGCCAGCTTGGTTGCTGAGGTTAGTTTTGAAATGAATTGCTTTTGTGCTAAAGGGGAGAGAAAACAGCTTCCAGATTGTGTGACATGGTGGATGGTGAAGTTGTCTGATGCTCATTTGCAGAAGCTGTTCTCAGATTCTGTTTGAAGGTAATCAAACAATCAATTGGGCATCAGTGACCTGATTAACCATGACATGTTGGAGTGGCCATGATGTAATAGATTGAAAGAAGAGTTTGTCATTTCAGGGGGAGGCAGTCAAGTGGGAGTGGAAGAGATCTGTGGATTTGTCCTTTGTTTCATCAATCCCCAGGGTCTGAGATTCCCAGTTGATGGTTGATTTGGTTTTTCAGAGCCAGGGCATTCCTAAGATGAGATTTTGGAACCCACAGTTCATAACATAGAAGGTGGATTGTTGGGTTATTCTCCCAATGTTGGTGAAGAGGTTGCAAGAGAAGTGTACTCCTCCTGTCTGGTTAGGGGATTGATCAACATTATGGACTGGAGTGGTTTCTTTTAGCTTGGTGGTGGGAAGTTTATGCTTTTGCACAAATTGCCAGTTGATGCAGTTAAGGTTGGTGCTGCTATCAACCAAGGTGCAGGTGTCAACACTTTTGAGTGTATGCAAGGGTTCTATGACTTGTATTTGGAAGATCATGGATTTCTTAGTACAAGGGAGAGTTGTAGAGTATACAGTTTTGGGGGTAGCCTTCACTGACCAAGGTCCCCTCTTTAAAAATCCCAGGAGAGGGAGAAGGAAGTAGTGACTACAATATTTCCTTCATCTTCATAGTCCAGTTCTATCAATTTTGGAGTCTGTTCTTCTTTCACTACTTGGACCCTTTTTGGCTGATTCTTTGGGAACCAGGTTCAACATTTGTTGGCAGAGTGCCCTGGTTTGCAGTATTTGAAGCATAGATTGTTCTCTTGACAATGTTGTCACTCCTCTTCTGTAAACTTCTTTGGGTAGTTGGTTTCTATGACATCAATGTCCATTGCATTTGGATCTTTTGGTCTAGGAGTAGCAAGGGGTGGTGGTTGGTAGAAGTTTTGTTGTGGATGTCAATTCACCATTTGAATGGCTTCTACACATTTGATCTGGGAGTAGAATGTTGCTGCTTTATCATACCATGTGGTGACATCAGTGTGTACTTTTTCTGTAGCCATGATTCTATTGGTAAGCTGGGTCAGGATTCCAGCACTGAAAAAGTTGATGAGGACATGGTCTTCAATAGTACTTGAAAGGATAGCATGGTTTTGGAAATCAGCGGTGTATTGCTCCAAAGTGGGGGAATAGGTGGTATATCCATCTTTGTCCCAAGAGACCTGAATTTGTTTTGTGTGGAGCCAAGCCAAAGATTGGCTTACAACATCATGAGTTTTGAAGGTTTTCTTGAAGAGATCTTCAAAATCTTTGAAAGTCCCAAGCTAGGGTTAGTTCCTGCAAGGGCTTTGCATTGGAAGTTTTCTGCCCAGATTGCTGCTGCTTTTTCTTTCATGAAGGATAGGGAAAACCCTACCTTTTTGGCATTGGAATTATATACTTTGTTGATTAGGAGGTAAAGCATCACTGATGACAACCACCCCTGCACTTTATCTGGTGACCTATCATATGTAGATGGGATTGAGAGATGGAGTTTGGTGGATTTGTTAGTGGTCATGATAGGAGACAGGATTTGTGGGGGGAGTGGTGGTGCATAAGCTCCTATGCCAAAGGGTGGTGGTAATGTGGTTAGTGGTGTTGGGGATGGAGTGCAATTAGGGATTGATAAGCTGGACAGTTGTTGACTGAAGGTGCAACTGAGGTCCTGTGCAGCTGCTTGATGGGTGGTTGAAGGTAAGTTGATGTCAGAATATTCAGGCAATGCTGAAGCCATGGATGATTCAGAACTGGAATCCATGGTTTGGGGTTGTGCTGGTTGTCTTCTTCCCCAGATGTTGGAGTTAAGGGGTGGTCTTTGAGAAATATTGGTCCATCAGAATAAAGGTAAATTGCTTGAACAGACAGTCAATGATGACAAGGATATGTAGCTGTGTGTCTGGAGGAGGCAGGGAGTTGCTTTAGAAGTCTGTAGTGCTTGTGATGAGGGATCTTGGCATGGGTGCAGGCTGTGCAAGAGGAGACATACTCTTTGATGAAAGTATGAATGCCAGGCCAGGTATATTCCTGTTGAATAAGCTCTAAGGTCTGGTTTTGTCCAAAATGTCTGGAGAGTGGGTGATCATGTTTGTACTGGAGGATCTGGAGGTGGAGATCATCAGCATTGGGGACATAGATATGACCATCTAGACAGAAGAAGCCTTTAGGGTCTACTTTCTAGTGAGAGTTGAATGATTCAGAAGTGGACAAGTGGATGGAAGTGATGGAATGGGAGGGGAGAGCAGAGAGGATGTCATTATGGAGGATTTTGACATCAAATAGGGAGACAGCATGGAGGACTGGAGTTGTCAAATAAGTGGCCCAGAGGAATGCAATGAGCTGCTCCTGAGTGAAAATGGGTCGGAAATTGTGTGGATTGATATGGGCATAAGCCCTATCCCCATCTTTGGAATAGACATCCAATTGTCTAGTCAGAGCATTGGGCTTGGCACCTAAATGCCCAGGGCATAAATGGACAACTGTATTGAACTGGGAAAGGAACTCTGACCACTTGGCTTGACAGCAGGTCAGGAGTTTAGTCATGGAGAAATATTCCAGGTTCTTGTGATCAGTCATAACATCAATAGGCATACCAGAGCCATCAAGGTAATGCTGCCAAGTCTAGAAGGACTTGTGAATGGCTAGCAATTCCTTATTGTGGATGTCATAATTGATTTCTGGAGCTGTCAGTGTAATGTTGTTAGGCACTTCAGTGCTTGGACTAGGCTTTCTTGGCTATTCTTGATACAGGGAGATACTCATGAAGAGACACAATGTCCTGGAATAAGATGGTCTAGATACACACAATGGAAGCAAAGTAGTGTGTTGATTAAACATAAAACTAGTGTTATGGCTAGCCTGGGTAGGGATAGATGTAGCCTCCATTAAGATTTCAGAGGATCAAGAGTTCTCCCTTTGGTCTAGTTCAAAGGGGTGTCAACAATGATGAACCTTGTAAGGTTTCAAGGAGCGCTCACTCAAAGTAGAGTGGAGTCTTCTAGAGAAAGGAATATATGATTTCAGAGGAGACTAGAGTAGAGTACATGATTGAGGAGACATGGTTTATATAAGTACAAGAACAGTGCATGGACCAAGTTAAAGGCAAGCATGGAATGCAATGGAAATTGGACAATTAGTAAAGAGGTCTAACTAACAAGAATCCATGACTTGAACATGGGAAGTAAGAGTTTAGTCAGCAAGATCAAAAGCAAAGAAGTGGAGACAAGAAAAGTAAGTTGGAGATTGAAGAAAAGAATAAGTTGTAACAACTAGCAAGAGAGTACATGAAGCTATCTAACTAGTTCTTATAATACAATTCAAGTGGAGATCAAGAAATAGGTAAACAAAGGGAAATAGGGACCTGCCACCACACAGACCAAGATGGGATAAGATGGTTAACTAAGCTTGAATGCAGGACTCAAATCTGCAAAGGTAAATGCTTCACAATGAATGAAGAGATCAGAACATGCAGTGTGATAAGAGAAACACTGTAGGAGATAGTAGTCAAATAAGAGATCAATCAAGGAAATATACCATGACATCAACTGGAAAGAAGATCACTAAGAAATGGAAGAAATCAGTGAAAGAGGTGGGAAATGAATGGTCATATTGGAACACCATGACAAAGAGGCCACCATGAGAATGGATAACTGTAATATTACCTCCTTCATAGACTTGAAATCCTGATTCAAGTTGCCTAAGCTGCTCTATCTGGGCCATCCACATCTCCATTTGAGACCACATCATCATCATTTCTGTCCTGGTTGTAGCAATCTCCAGTGACCTCTCCAAGGTCCTCACAGACTCTACAGCACAAGTTGGGGCAGTAGTGATGTGGATGGCCCCACTGAAGACAAAACATGCATTGCTTATGGATACAGGAGAAGGGGAGGTGCCCATTGGCAGGTGCCAAGCAGCTGGTGCATTTGTAAGTGGGACAACCCCTCTTCCAATGTCCAGAATGTCTGCAGTGGTAACAATTTCCCTGTGGGGTATGAAGGGAGGAGGGGATGGAGTGAGATGGTGGTAGGACCCAAAAGGGGGAAGATAGAACTATTCCATGTTGGGTTGGCCAGTAAATCTCACAAAAGGATGCATCATCAGGGAAGGGGATGTCAGAGGAGATGGAGATGGTCTGAACCTTGCCAGGAGAAGGGGACCAAAGATGACTAATGAGGAGAATAGGGAGTGGATCTGGGGAGTGTGGAGGGGGGGAGAGTGTTCAATGAGGGGAGCTAGGTCTCATCTAAGGAATCTGTCATGTTTAGAGGGAGACAAGGTCAGAAATATGGGTGAGAAGAGATGAAACAAGGAAGTGAAGGATATTTCAGAGATATAATGGCCAAATCCAAGATCATGTAAAAGGTCTAGTGCTGTGGTTGGGGTGGCAGAAAGTCCCATGACCATAGGGTCAGAGTAATGAAGAGGCAAGTTATCTGGGCAAAGACAAAAATGGAGATTAAAGAATCCTTGAGCATAATGATACATCTGAACAGTAGATAAAATAGGGACATCATGAGGGTAAGTAGGGAGTTGTTCCAGTAGGAGCAGAGTGTGGGCATCATCTAGGATGGCAGAGTAGAGGGCACTTCATTGGAGCAGAGGGAGGAGGTTGGGTCTGACTTGTTGGAGAGCAACTACTGGAAGGGGATTAGAACTTGGAGAGGACATCTATGTGATGAGGTGGTGAAGAATGGATTGTTGAGTGATAGAGTGGAAAATGGTGGAGAGAACTGAGGCAATGATGGCAAAGGCAAAGATAATAAAAAGGATAAGGATCCTGAATGAGGTGGTGAAGTGATCCATCAGATGTTCCTGGTTTCCTTGTACTCATCTAATAGCTCCCTAACATTGATAAGGTTTGATTCAGGTTCCCATGTGTTCTCTGATGGAGTGTAACCTTTCCATTTGATGAGATATTTCCATCACTTCCCTATCCAATGATGGGCAAGGATGGCCTCTACTTCATACTATTCTTCATCATTGAGGGTGTCAGGGGGGGGAGAGGGGAAGGGAAATGTAGTCTTTCATTAGTTGTTGGATCCTCTGATGTGCCACCAGGGCTTCATCTTGAGCTTTGGAGATAAGGGACAGGCAGGTTTCTAGGGCAGGGAGGAATGTCTTTCCCATTGGTGGATAAGCATGGAGTTGATAGCCCATCACAAGTAGAAATGGTGATTGATGGGTGAAGGAGTGTGTAACAGAGTTGTGAGAGAATTCTGCCATGGGCAGAAGGTCTATCCATTGATTGGGTTGTCCTTGGCAGAAGATGCAGAGATAAGTCTCCAATTCTTGATTGACACATTCAGTTTCCCCATTGGTCTGGGGGGTGGTAAATGGAGGAGAGTTTTACATCATAGAAGAGGATGTGAGCCAGTTCCATGGCAAAGGAAAAAGGAAATTGAGGGCCTCTGTCAGAGATGCAGATGTTATGTAGGCCAAAACAAGGGAATACAGATCTAACAAAGAGGTCTGCAATTCCAGCTGCATTGATGGTTTTGGAGCAAGGGAGGAAAATTACCCCCTTTGTAAGGCCATGGTCAACCATGACCAATAGAGAGTCCAGGCCATAGACAGGCAGGAGGCCCAAGATCAGGTCAATAGAGATTTGCTAGAATGGGCACACAGCAGAGGATAGGAGAGGGAATAGAGAGGGGATAGTTGGATAGGTGTTCACCTTGTTAGCCTGGCAGGTAGCACACCCAGAGATAAACTGTCATATATAGGTGCCCATGCCAGGCCACCAGTAATCCTGTTGGAGGTGTTGTTGCATTTGGAAGACACCCTTATGGCCTTCAGCAGGAGAAGAATGAAGGGAGGAGATGAGATCATGGTAGGTTGTGTCAGGAATGTATAGGCAATGTTTGAAGTATAGATTCTGGCCATTGTATAGCCAGTTGGAGGGGGAGGTGTTGTGGAAGAGAGGGGTAGGTGAGGAGGCAGCTTCAAGGGCACAACAAACAAGAGGGTCTGGAGGAGGAGCATTGCAGCTTTGATTGGAGGGAGAGGTTGAGGGCACAGATGATAGCATGTTCAGGGAGGATGGAGAATTCAGAGTTGTCAAGGGAGGCATTCATGTTGTCCTTTCAGAATAGGGCATTGGCAGGGGCCATCTTGGAGCCAGGCATGACATCCCAGATAATGTCAAAGTGTTGAAGGAAGATACTCCATCTTGCCTGGCATTGTGACAACTTTTGTGGAGCTTGCATGTAGGAGAGATTCTTATGGTCAGCAATGACTATGACAGGGTGGCCAGTCCCTTGGAGGTAGTGGCACTGTTATGACTATCTGAGGATAGGCATAGCCTTTGATATTCAGTGGGTTAGAGGTTCCTGTTATAAATTATACAGGGGTTTATCCTTGGTCTAGTCAAGGATTTCAAGGAGTCATTTCAAAGGGTTCATTGGTAGCCCTCACTCAAGAGTAGAGGGGAGTCTCTTGGTAAACAGGGAATATAATTGAAGGGGATCTAAACTAGGATTACAGGGTATCATATGAGGGTTTATATATCCCTGGTATTGGTTAAGGGTAGGCATATGAGTAAGCAATGAGTAAGTGGGATGAGTCATTGATAAGTAATCAATGACTAAGAAGGATGAAGTAATTGGCCAATTAGTAATATAAGTTGACTAAGTGAGAAAGCATGACTTGAACATGCAAAGATAATATACTTAGCCAACTGTAAAAGAAGAGAGATAAGTCACAGGAAAGAAAGAAAGGAAATAAAAGAAAAATCATAACATAATCCCCTTTGTATGCTTGAACACTGAGTCAAACTATTACATCTCCAAGTAGTGCTCAACTGGAGATCTGGTCATGTTGGCATATGCATCATTGTCATAGATGTTGGCTCCTGGAGAGGGGGAGTGAGGTCTAGGGGAGTATCTTCCTGTGGTGATGTGGGCAGTCAAGGGTCATTGAGAGGGATGTATGGGTAAGGGAGAGCTGCTTTATCATAAGCAGTAGGAGGGTGGTCAAGATTGACAGGATTTGGACAATGAAGAGCTGGATGAAGAAGGAGGTTCAACTCACCTAGCTGGGCAATGGTTCTGGGTGTGTTCAGGTCTCTATTGAAGGCAGTTGGGACATTGGTATGCAGGGCATTGGATATGGGTATGTCCAAGTCAATGGCATTGGTAACAGATCTCAGGATATCAAGGGTGGCTAGGAGGTAAGGGTCTGTTCCTTCCTGCAATGTACCATGAGTTCCTCTGTGTGAGATGATGGAGTTGGAGGAACAATTTGTAAAGAGCAAGGAGGGGTGATCCAATATCCAGGTGTGTGGTGATATAGATAGTGAGATGGACATCTCAGGTGTAGGAGAGGATTTGGTCTCCATAGGTTTCATCAGGAAGTTCCTGATGTATGCAATAGATGTAGATGGAAAGATCAACTGATTCAACTGGTTGTCTAGATGGTGAAGGTGTGATGGAGTGAGGTAGGTGGACAGTGGAGATGCTCCACCCTGGGATTGCTTGAGTGGAAGATAGTGTGATAGAAGATTTGGTGTCTGAGAGATGTGAGGGGGAGGTAGATCAAGAGGCCATATTTTTGGGTAAAAGTTAAGGGTTCAGAAATTTTGAATAAAGGATGGCATGGAGAGTAATAAAAGTAATGGTGACAATGAATCCAATAATTTCAAAGAATAAGAGGAAGGTGAAAAGGGCAAGGCAAATGTCTTAGTTTATTCAAGGGGCCACTTACATAGAGGCACCTCATCTTGAAGGTGGTTGAGGGGAGATAGAGGAGAAGTGGTCTTTATTTTTCCTGACAGCAAACTTTGAATGAGTTAGGTTGATCTCTGGTCACCACAAATCATTGGAAGTAGAGTATCCCTTCCATCAGATCAAGAATCAGAATCCAGTTGGAGTTCTTCTATGTTTCAGGATTCATTCTATTTCAGATTCTTCATTTTCATCAACTAGATCCAGTGATGGTTTCAGGAAGTTTTGTCCATGGATTTTATTTTCTTTGTATGGGGATAGAAGGGAGGCATGGAAAACCAGATGAATTTTACTCCAGGCTGATGGGAGACATAGTTGATAGGTGATTGGAGATATGACTTTGGTGATAGTAAATGGTCTCTCTTTTTGGGGGTGAACTTTGGGTTTGGGGTAGAACATTTGAGGTTTCAGGCTTATAACCATACTTTCTGTCCAGTGGTGAATGAGATAAAGGATTTTTGTGACCTGGAGGCCATAGTCTGTTGAGTAAGATGGTGGGCTCTGAGGGCTTCATTCTAGGCTGCTTGAAGTAACTTGACATGGTTGTCAGTGGCAGGTACATTTATCAGAGTTAGGGTTGATGGAAAGGGATGGGGTTTGTATTCAATCATGAGAAAGAAGGGGAATTTCTTGGTGATGGAATGTGGTCAGTGATTTGTGTGAATTCTGCCATGGAAATGTGTTCAGACAAAGAGGAGAGGTGATCTCTGCGAAAGATCTGAAGAGAGGTTTTGACTTCTTGATTGACTCTCTCTGTTTCTCTGTCCATCTGAGGATAATATGCAGTAGATAAGGAGAGGTCATAATTCAAGAGCTTTCCTAGGGCTTTGGTGAAGGAGGACATGAACTGGGGACCTCTATCTGATATGATTTTATCGTAAGTGTTAAGACTGGATCCTCCACAGAAGACAAGGGAACTGAGGTGTCAAGGTGAAACATATTCAAAGAAGTAAGTAACAGAAGTCCAGAGTTAGTCTGGAGTAAGGAAGACAAGGCTTAGCTAGTAAAGATAGTCTGGAGTTGAGTCCAGAGGACTAGAGTTTGACTTGGTGAAGTTTGGTATATGACAGTATCCCCCTCTTAGGCCTAAACCACTGAAGGCCATGGTGCCCAGAGTGTATCCTCATTAGTATCCACCATCATGTCCAACATCACCAACATCAAAAACTGGTCCAATGAATGCCTCATGGAGGACCCAGATGATAGCAAGGCCATTTGGAACATCAAATCCAATGAACAGAGGAGGTGTGTGAAGGTGAAGAAGGAGGAGGAGTGGAGGCAAGTGGAGGAGGAGTGACAGTTGGCAGAGGAGGCTGTAAGAGTGTGAGCAAAGGCTGAGAAGGCAGCCAGGAAGAGGATAAGTCACACTAGAGTTGTCAGAGGTAGTGGACTAATCAAAAAACAACAGGTGGAGTGGATCTGGAGGGAACAGGTGGAGGTGGAGCTGAGTGCCAACAAAGGAAAGGACAAGGAGAAGGTGCAGGAGGACAGGTGCAAGTGGTGCATCCAGAACAGGCTGGTGTGTCAGGATGCTGGAGGTATGTCAGTGGCATGCCAGGCCTGCAAGAAAGCAAAGTCCAAGTGTGAGCAGCCCAGAGAGGAGAAGTTGGAATGGAGGATGTGGAAGCAGAAAGCAGAGGAGAAGGAGGAAATGGAGGAGAAAGCAAAGGAGAAGAAGAAGAAGAAGTCAAAGAAATGGATGCAGACAGAGGAGGTTGGAGAAGCAGAGGTTGATGAGGAGGATGATGTGGAAGTGTAGGTTGTCCTTGTAACTAGAAAATTTGTCTGAACAAGTTGATTCTTGGATCAAATGGAGTGAAGTCCAGGCTTGTCTGGATACCAGAGGTGAAACTCCTCAATTAGTTCAGAGGTGTGACTAAGTTCAGTGGCTAACAGCCATGAAGTTTCTTCATCAGTACCCTCATAGCCAGGCCATTGTACTAGATACAATAGCTTGCAATTCTGGTGTCTCCAATCTATCTTGGAGTTGAGGATCTTGGAGATCTCATACTCTGGTTCTCTGTTGACTTCAACTGGAGGCAGAGGTGGCTGAATATGGTTCAGAATTGTGTTGGGGACAGCTGGTTCTAACTGAGAGACATGGAAGACAGGATGGATGGACTTCATGTTTTTAGGTAGATGGAGGGTGAAGGAGAGTGAGCCTGCCTGAGCAATAATAGGGTATGGACCAAGGTTCTTCTCAGAGAGTTTCTTGGAAGGTTGGGTAGAGTGGAAATACTTGGCTTTGATGAATACCTGTTCACCAACCTTCAGGTCTGGTGCTGGAGTCCATTTAACATCTGCTGGACCTTGGTGTTATTTCTGGGCTGAGGCTATCTCTTTATGGAGGAATTGGTGGAGGGAATCAAGGTCTATGGAGTATTCACAAGCTTGAGCAGAGGTGAGGTCACATTCAGGATGAATGGTGAGGTTGGGGTGGTAACCTTTATTAGTGAAGAATGGAGAGAGATCAGTGGTAGCATTCAGAGCATTGTTGTATGCAAACTCTGCAAGTGGAAGGAGTTTAGACCAGTTTGCTTGCTGGTAGTTACAATAGATCCAGAGGTACTGCTCCAGGGTCTGGTTCATACACTCAGTTTGGCCATCACCTTCAGGATGATAGCTAGAGATGAAGTGGAGTTGGATGTTGAGAGCTTTCCAAAAAGACTGGAAGAAATGGAAGATGAACTCCAAATCCCAATCGGAGGTAATGTGGGAAGGAACTCCATGCTTGGAGAAGATGTGGAGTAGGAAGAGCTTGGCTAACTCTGGAGAGATTACCTTGTCATCTGTTGGGATGAAGATGCATTGCTTGGACAGATGATCAACAACAACTAGGATAGCAGTGTGTCTGGGGGAGGCAGGGAGTTGCTCTATGAAGTCCATGGAGATGGAATTCTAGGGCTTGTCAGGGATGGGGAGTTGTTTCAGAAGTCCATAGGGCTTGTGACAAGAGACCTTGTGTTACAGTTATCCAATTCTACCTTGATCTATTTTCCATGTATGATACCTATTCTGACCCTCTTTTCTTCTTGACTAGGCCTTTACCTTTGCTGGTTTGAGTCCAGTATTCTTGCCTAAGTTATATCATTTCTTATTTTCATCCATATGACTGGCTAAGCCCTTATCTCTGCATGTTTGAGTCATGTCTTCTGCTTAGTCCAACTCCTTTACTAATCAGCCACTTCTTTGTCACTTATCTTTGATTATCTTATTCATCCTGGTCTGTGTGGTGGCAGGTCCTCGTTTGTCTCTGTTTGCTCTCTGTTTATTCTCCACTTCAACTGTACTATAAGAACCTGCTAGATAGTAACTTGTACTCTCTAGCTAGTTCTACATTTATTTAATGCATGTTACACCCAGGCAACATGCTCCAAGTGTAATTCTGGAATGCCAGAGTTGTTATATTGGTTGGTTTGGGATTTGGCTTCACCTTATGTGGTGCACCTTGTGTAGGTCTGGTATTCTGATTTTGGAGGGTCAGAGGTCAGAGAAGAGTTACTAAGAACTCAAGTCAGAGAGACAATGAACAAGATGAGGAGAGTCAAGTTCAGTTGGGTGGAGTGAAATGGAGATTGGAGAAGGGAGGAGAACATTAGGCCCTGTTCAGTTTGTGAGGACTCGTGTTAACCGAAGACCCCAGCTTTGGGTGAGCTCGGCAGCTCCTGTAATGCATCACATCCCTGTGCCTGAGCGGAATATCCCGTGATATCTGATTTCCATGCTTGCATTCCCACTCCCATGTCGTCCTCAGATTCATCAGGCCACTCACTGCGGTCCAAGGGGATCATCAACCCTCTTGATCTTGAAGCTTCTCTCAAGCCCAAGAAAGGTCGCAAGAAGGCTGCCCATTGGATGGAAGAGCAAGAGGCCGTGCTTCTGGACTTTTTGTATGACCAGGT
>JBBPKJ010000680.1:0-18583 GCA_038089195.1 Brasilioporus rufonigricans | reverse complement strand
GCCATGTCCCACTTTTTTGCACGAGCCCGTACAAGAGCCCGACAGGCGAGTAAGTGATGGTTGGGACTCTGGGATGCGGCGATCACTGTGGTCAATGACACCTCTGCGTCTTCGAGTTGATCGTGTTTCCATGAGTGGAGGGCAGTGTCGTCGACCTGAATGTTAGGTTCCTGGATGGTGGGGTGTAGACGAGACAGAGGGATCGAATCCTGTCCGGAAAGACAAGCAAACAAGTTCAGATTTGCCATGAACGAGACAAGACACTCACCAGGATGTGAAACAGATTTTCAATGATAATACTCCAGCCATATCCACTGGACCAGTCATATCCACAGACTGCGAAGAACTGGTTGTCAGGGGAGATTACGAGGTCGCGTGTGTCATGAAGGTAAGGAATTTTAGCGACTGGAACGCGGGTCAGAATGTCCCAAATCGTGACAGCAGGCTTTGCAGCGTATACGATATGTCCTCCGTGTGTCGGTAGAGCAATGCACGGGTGGCCACCGGGCGAGTGGACCGACCACTCCGAGACTATCGATCCTGTGGATGTGTCGAGTTCCTTGATTTTCCCGTTCGCCGCGGCAAAGAGGTGGTTGTCTGACCAGAGGAGACCCGTGCTGTGGCGCGAGGTTACTTCTACCGGAATGTCGACGAGCAAGCTGCCGTCGCTGCTGTCCCAGACTCGGACCGAAGCGACTCCCCATGTGGCTGTGGCGATGCGGTCACCGGCTGGCGAGTACTTTGCTTCGGTCACCTGATTGTTGTGGGGAAGTGTTTGTATTTGTTTGCGCGTCTCGAGGTCCCAAATGATGGCTGTGTGGTCCGTGGCTGTGGCGAGCTGCGTCGAGTCAGGCGAGAACTCGACTGCATTGATGCAGTCGGAATCCAGCTGGAGCTTCCAGACTTGTTCGTATGTCGTCGCGTCCCACATAAACAGAACGCCTGGATTGTATGTTCCCGCAGCAACCCATCTCCCGTCGTTGGACATGTTGAGGACCACGACTTCAAGCCCCGTTTTCATCATTGCCACTTGCTTGGCATCTTGCACTCGCCACACTTGAACCTTGTCCACGCCACCGCCCAGGAGATACTCGCTATCCAGAGAGAATGTCATTGCATATATCCTACCACCGGCATCAATTTCGATTGACTGGTAACAGTCTTCCACGATGATCAGCACAAACATAGCTCCATCCCACCGCTACGCACCTGTCATCGTCAACGGCAGTCACCAAAGTAACGGGGAAGTAGGAATTAAAGAGCTGTGCCCTGCATGCCTACTTTGCTTATATACCCGTTCCCTTTGCCGATCTAGATCAGTACGCATGTTCCGCGCCTCGTGTTTTCGGTCTTTTTTCGCGCGGGCGGTGTCTTCTCTGGGGAATAGCTTTTATCGACGTACTGCAACCAGAATCCCGACACCAAGATTTTCGTAAGGTCTTTGGATTTCACGGTCTCGCGTCTCGTGCACGCCTCATCGTAGTCCTAACCAAGTCGAACGGCCCCTCTACATTTATGCTCTTCCTTGACGATGCGCCCGCGACAGCTAAACTGGTGCTCGCACTTCCGATGTCGCACGAACTAGGAACCAGATGTCCGATTTTTTCTTGATTGTGCGATCGAATGAAGATGGGAAGAAGGCAGAGGCTATTGTAAGGGCATTTCTAAGATGATCTATAGTCGATGATGTTGACGGTACGGTGGCATTGTGGGACCGGACGCTAGCCAGAAAGCAGACGACAGACTTCTTGAATCTGCTGGTATCATATCTCTGTGTCAAGAGACGTCCAGATGTTTATTGATTGTTTCCGAGTCGCATGGTTAACGTCGAGATCTCAGGCTTGGAGACCAGACCAACGCTCTGATCTGATCTGCTCCCCTCGCTGCACGTCAAACATCTTAATCAGTGTACCGTCGGCGTGTCAATATCCCGACACATTGCGCTCGATGGGTGCCACAGCATCACCGAGTTTCCTGGCTCCAGACCTAGTGAAGAAAGATTGGACCTGTTCTCCCTGATTGTATTCCGGCGATCACCCACCTTCTATTTATAAATCGCAACTAGTATATTAGGAGTTAGCCCGTGCTGATCAACCAAGTACTGACTTGTCTACGATGGACCAACTGTTACGTCGCCGACGGCCAACCGTCTTGGACGATTTCAAGGTCTCTCCGCTACTCTTCCTTGCGCGTCGCGTGTACGCATGGACACTGTGCTCCGTTTTACCCCCACCTGCCGAGCGATCTCCCACCGACATCCGTGTCGTTTGCGTGTCCGACACCCACAACACCCACAACACTCAACCACCTCTCCCATCAGGCGACATTCTCCTCCACGCCGGCGATCTCACTCAGTCAGGCACACTTTCTGAACTCTGTGACGCCCTCGCGTGGCTGAGCACGCAGCCCCACCCCATCAAGGTCTTTATTGCAGGGAACCATGATGACACGCTCGCAGAACCAGAAACACGCGCATACATACGCCAAGCGTACCCCACGATGACATACCTCGAGAATGACGCGGTAGAAGTGACCGTGCGCGGACGCGCCCTGCGTATCTACGGCAGCCCGTACACCCCTCAATATGGTAACTGGCCTTTCCAATACCCGCGCTTCCATCCATCCAGTTCCCGCATTTCCGGCGCCCTCCTGCCGATGGTCGACGCACAGCATCCGTCCGTCGCGATCTGGTCCGGTGTGCCGCCCCGGACCGACGTACTCTTGACGCACGGACCGCCAATGGGTCATCTCGACCGCGGCGCGGGGTGCGCCGCGCTCTTGTCGACCCTGTGGCGCGTTCGTCCGAGGTTACACGTCTTTGGACACATCCATGCGGGGCGGGGCGTCGAATGCGTCAGCTGGGATGATGTTCAGCTCACGTTCGAGGCCATCTGTGCTTATGTGGACGCCAACGCAGGGGCTGGTGCACGGTGGTCCCAATTTATTCGGTTGGTGTGGCGAGCCGTCATTGCAAAGGCATCCGCGTGGTGGTTGGGACGACGTGCGAGGCAGATGTGGGGCCGGGAAACGGTGTTAGTGAATGCTGCGAGTGTGGAAGACGAACCGGACGTACAGGAGAGAGGTGCAGTCGTGGTGGACGTGGATTTAGAGTCTTGATTCACGGTGCGTGCACGGTCGCAAGTACTTTCGACAAGAACAAGGACATGAGAAGCTTACGGATCACCAAAAGGTTCGAAGGCGTGTCCAGTCCCTAAAACGCGACGATGCGAGCATGAAGCAAACACTACTTCTGCCTGATGGGAGCATCTTTAGTTGACCAATAAGTGAATCAATTTGTTGACTGGTTTGCAGCTCATCAATCGACCCCCAGTTCTCTGCTACTCTTCGTGACAGCGAAACAAGATGATCATATATTTGGATACTACAGGAGTCGATGGAATGTCTGTGTTTGCATTTCCGTTTGACCTTCACGATCCTTGTCTCCGTCGACTCTCGTTTGTAAAGGAATACTTATTCCTGCACCTATGTATGCGTCAGGTTGGTGTCTCGGAATGTGAATATATGTGACGTGAAGTCTTGAAGTGCTGCAAAGATCGAAACAAGATCGAAACCTCTGGCATGGCCAGGCTTTTAGGTGTAACGATCGCACCGTCATGTATTGGCGCCAGGTTCTTCTACGCTTCCCGACTTATGCGAATACGAATCGGTCTTGCAGATGCATCACCAGCCCTTCCAGAGTGTTTTTTGGGGGGGATCGAGCCAACCGTCTAGATCGGAACAACCTAACACCAGTACATCGACCCCTTTACGACTCGTAAAGTAATCTTGTGATGTAGATGTACTGACGTAGCCGCCGCATTATCAGACCTCTAAATAAGACATGTGTGAGAAGTAATACTCCAACGACGATCTACGAACACTTTGACCCGGTATCAGTATATAGATAGATAGATCAGGATCTGAATACATCTTCGAGTGCTATCCGGAGCCTTTGCGAGGCGGCGCGCACAGGTATCTGATCGATGTTGCTTGTCAAGTCCGAGATGCGCCAGAACGAAGCCGAACAGCTAATCTGTGAGAAGAATACTGGTGCAAATATCCACGAAGCTGGATCCCTTCTAGGATTTCGGTGCAGGTAACCGACTACGAATATAGAGTGACGGCATGTACCCGTGACCACAGAACTTCTTCGTATGTAGCCTTGTATGGACATCTGGAAGGATGGAACCCAGGGTAAGGGATGCTCGTGGCTTGAGCTGACAGTAAGAGGTAAGGACGTTCCCACCCACCAAAGCCAACGCCAAGTCCGTTTGACACGGACATTGAACCATCGCGCGAGCGAAAAGGGTTGGAGACAAATCAATAAGGGACATGCAACTACGCCCCGCAATAAAACAGCGATAGGGTATTAGATTGAAAACCTAGCCTCGTGGTAATTATACCGAAAATAGCTTCTGAGACTGCGCTCACCTAACGTCGCGGGTTGAAGGGGTCCAAGGGGCGAGGAGCGATTCTGATCGAACGAAGATACTGCCGTATGCTGTCGTTTCTCTTTATAGACGCTCAAGGCCACTGTATATAAAGATGAAAGCAAGGAACCTTGAGATAGCTATATCGTCTACCTAACGGACCATCGTCTGTTCGTCTGGCATCTGCATTCCTGTGTTTAACCTGTGGTCATGTCGCGCATTAACCAAGGTACGCAACAGCCACGTTGAGAGTGCTTTTACGTCAGTCTTACAGTTGTTGACGAAGCTCTGACACACGCACCACAAGAATTTAAGACCTATGCCAGGACGGTCTCGCTGATATTCTTTCCTGATGGCCAGCAGATGGTGCATGTATCCGAAAGCGGGCTTGCGACGCTGATACGAGGACAGGATGGCCGCAGAGTGTGTTCGTGGGTGATGGCTGCATGCGTCGCGACCGTCTCAAAGGATGGAAAGTGGATCATCTGTGGGTGTAATGATGGGAAACTGAGGATCTCGGATGCCGAGAGTCAAACGCTCACCGTTGAGACGAACGATCATCATACTCGCAAAGTCTCCGCGCTCGACGTGTCGACGGACTCGGCGATGGTTGCAAGTGGCTCGTTGGACGGGTCGGTCATTGTATGGGGTGTTGCCACAGGACAACGACTTGCAGGGCCATTGAACCTCGATCAAGGGCTAGTCCAAGGCAAGGTCTCGTCTGTCCAGTTCTCCCGCTGCGGCCGTCGCCTCGCTGGTTGTACCAACCACCTGGATTCTCTGAATCAATACGGGGCCATTTACATCTTGGATGTCCATGACAGTCAACTCACCCAGCGCGTCGTGGTCGGATTCGATTCCCGCGTGACGGCGATTTCGTGGTTGGACGATGTCGACGGCAAACAGCGGGTCTTGGTTGGATTGGAAGAGGCGCTTGTGGTCGTTGATCCATTACGTGATGAATCGGGCTCTCGCAAGCACATCACTGGTTTCCGCGCACTCTCATGGAACGGAAAATTTATAGTGTCGGGCACTTGGCAGGATGGCGTTCGGTTTTGGGATGCTGTTACATTCACCGAAATTGGTCCCAACCTTCCATCCTGTCTTCCACTTGCCATTTCTCCCGACAATCATCTTGTTTGCCTTTCCCGGAACGCCGACCCTCGTAGCTTGTCCGTCCGGAATCTCTCGGACCTCCTTCCGAGATGCTATAACATTAATGTAGGTATATTCCATTTTCTCTAGTGAAACACAGTATGACTGTCGGTGTAAGGACGATCAAATTTCATCTTCGCCGTCGAGAGTTACGGTGTCAGAGTCGCAAGCACTTGGATTCGAAGCAACCGAAGCTTTCAATGTTATGCTTTCCAACATCCAGCTCTCTCCTAACCCAGGGATTCACCGTAAGTGATTCCCACATTTTATTGAACACGACACGTTGATCCTCAGAGTCTTCAATCACAGGCCAATATCGGCTGTACGCCAGCTCATTACAGAGAAAGAACGCAGAGACCATCATCTCTGATGTCCTCAAACTACGCCCACCCGTACTCATAGACACTCGAACGGGTCATCTTTGTCATGGACCACTACGAATCGTGACACTCGAAGCAGACCCCGTCTATAGTGACCTTTTGTTATCCACCGGAGAACAGGGTCAAGATAGATTCAGACTGGGGGTCGAAGCGTTTTTCGAATATGTCATGTTCTCCCATAAATGGGACGAAACCTGCAAGGAACCATTGTTTCACGATGTCTTGGGCAAATCAATCTACAGCAGTCTCGACCGATCGCCTACAAGCAATAAGCTTCGCAATTTTTGCCAGACAGTCCGGGAAATAGGATATCGCTGGGCTTGGAGTGATACCTGTTGCATCAACAGGACAGACCCCTCCGTGTTAAACAAGGCCGTTGTGTCCATGTACAGATGGTACAGAGAATCAGCACTCACGCTGGCTCTCCTTGATAGTATAGTACCTCCGTCGAAGCGTGGTGACTTACGGGATAGCATATGGATGACACGTGCTTGGACGTTACAAGAACTCCTTGCACCAAAGGCGATCCGCTTCTATGATTCCAGATGGAGGCCATACCTCAATGACCTCCACCATAACCACAGAGATTCCCCTGTCATCAACGCCGAATTGACATCTGCCATTTCTGTCGTTTCAAAAACGCTCTCTGCCTTTCATCCAGACGATTTGGGAGTGCGTGAGAAGCTACGCTTAGCTTCGACGCGCGTCGCGACACACGAAGAGGACATTGCATCGTTCTGGTGACGTCACAGTACTCGCTTGGACAGGCAGCTCGTCGCGGTTCAACAGTTGTCTCCCTGCTGAAATAACGGTCTACAAGGAGCCACCACAGACAGTATCCCCAAGCGACCCGGGCAAGCTGAGAGCGCAGACGGTGGAATTGCGGTCCCGGTTATCGCGGGAGGCAGCTGTGGCGATCTATGGTCAGATCAGGAATCTACCCGATGCGTCGTTTGCCAACCGCCGCCTACATCTTCCGTGCATTATTTTCTCAGTCGATAGACTTACACTCGTCGCCAACGGACCCAGATTGCGCGTGTATCGTGCCTACGTTTCGATTCTTGGTGACGTGAATATTAAGACTACGGATTCACTTCCTCTGCGTGAGCCACACAGACTGTTCCTTGTCCACCCATGGATTCGCGATCTCTTACATATCCCCAGTAAGGTCACCCCGGACTCTGTGATGACGAAACTGACCCGTCAGCTGCATAATGTAGCTTCGCTTGCATCGGACGACTACAGTCGCGCACTGTGGTTGATTGCCCGCCTAGGACTGAAGTTCAACGCACTGTTACTCCAACAGCAGCCATACCATGGATACAAGCGGGTCGCTGCCGACCACGAGATTGTCGTCCAACCACCAAGAATCAGTTCCCCACAGGAGGTTCGTACGCAAGTGCTGGATGTTTGGAACTGTCACACCGGTTTACTGTGATATTCCATCCTCTTAGTTTTGATTTTTATTACCGTGTTCTGCTTTCGTTGGTTCGTTATTTCTGGTGTCGTCTGGTCGTTATTACTCCCCACTCTTGGATAATCTGATTCCCAAGCGTCAAGTTGGGATATAGACCGCTGTACCATTTATCTGCCTGCCATCAAGCTACCGCTGGTCCAATGACTGGTGATAATCGATGGGCCATGTTGTGTGGACGCTGTCATTCTGGATGTGGTAAGAGACGAACCAATCGAGTCCGTCATATACCTGACTTATGTAGAATTCGATGGCGGTCTGCTATGACCTCTGTCTGATGACTCGAAAGTCTCTGGTGTAATCTACAACAACCTTCAAGGAGACTCTATCCTGGGTGATCCATCTACAGGCGTCCATGTCGTTTTTTGGATACCTCTCTCTGGTATGACCTTGCGCTACAACTATCGATTCGTATGTGGAGCAGCGACGCTAGATACGACAAAGATGCTACCCAATCTTTGTATGGAAAGCTCCACCGTGAGTGCCGTATGGCACCAGAAAGTGTCCCAAGCTATGTATATCTGCCCCCCCAGCCGAGTAGGAAACCTCTCCTCCCCACTCATGCTATCCCCACATGTGACCATTCTATCCTGGGTTGTGCCTCTTGCACCCCATTGCCGCCTATGCAAATCACAGCTTCCCTGTTGATCTTTGGCCTACTTCACAGGGCTGAAGAGTGGTAGGTGATACCATAAATGGTCTTGGAAGCTCGGCGGTCGTGGTAGGGATAGCCCCCTGACGACAGCTTTCAGTCTCGAAAATGTGACCTATCCAGTTCCCTCAGCTCGTGGTCCGACCATGATCCTTGGAGATGGGGCCAAATGGACGTGCAGACGGGACCAGCAGTCCAAGTGTCCCTCATGTCAACATTAAAATCCCTGCAAACTGATTGCACCTGCAAAACGACATATCACCTGAGAACTTGATGTACAGGTGTACATTCTCGAGTGCATGCAGGTGTGAGAGCTAGGGTGACACCAGTGTGGTATGCAGTGAGGATCGGCATGGTGAGAGTGACCATGTCATTAGTGGCATATTCGATCAGTTGAGGGTCGCACGCCAGACCTGCACTGTACAAATCCGAGGTGTGGGCATCGAGTTGACATTGAGCCACAGCCAAGTTTATCGATCCAAAGGACTGGTAGATTGAACCGACGGCATTCCCAATGACAGAACCTCAAGTCACGTGAGCTTCGTCTTTTCATGAGGTGGCCGAGTGTACTGAGAGGGTTGCTCTTGAAATGGAAAGTAAGTTAGTACGTGCCACATCACTCTTTTGACAGGAATATAGCACTATACGAGGGCACGCGGCTATCGAGTGACAGCAATACTCAGTCGCGTGCGGTAGAACGGACTAATGTGATATTTACCTATCGAGTGACAGCAATACTATGTACAGTCAGCTCGAGTAAGTAATGAGTGCGGTATAGGAAGCTCACCTCAGTCGCGTGCGGTAGAACGGACTGAGGTGTTCTGAGTCTAACGGTGCAGATTATATACGAAGACGGCTACTGTGTCCGATAAGCGGCAAAGGGTTGTAAGTAAGGGCTGATCTGCAGTCTATACAGTAATATGGAAGAAAGAAAATACGCGGTACCGATGAACGGAGAATCCATGCGATGGTAAGTAAGCGGATGATGTCCCTCGTCGGGCCCTGCATGCACCGTGATCGTCGGCGATCTGGGCTGTGCGTGCGCTTGCTCATCTCAACATCTTTACAGAGCAAAAGGAGATCAATCTCAGACTCTGGACCGATCAGCAAACTATAGAGTCAACTTAAAGTGAGACCTCGAAGTCTAGGCTGTACATGTGCATAATCGAGTTGGCACAGTTGGTCACTGGCATTCTGAAGGCTAGGATGGCATTTTGCCATTGCCCACACCTCACAGGGTTTCTTCAACTGACAACCGGGCTCGCCACATCATGATGGTAGCACCACTTCGGAAACGAAAAGAGGGACTAGGAACCGCATGTCCGCAGTGGTGCCAGCATCATGCCAGCGTGCTGCAAGTTCGGGGTTCTTGGAGTGTGTAAGAAGATGACAACTAGTATCTGGGGCACACCTGGACGAATAACCTTTCCTCTGTGGAACCATCAGCTGCGATTGGCTTGTAGCCGACAGTGTGAGCCGAAGCTCAGGTCCACAATTAGTCAAGCAGTTGCGCGAGAATTCAATGAAATGTTCTTTTTATCTAGTCTCGAAGTGGTTGTCCACACTTAGAGACTGCATCACTGAGACAGCAGAAGCGTGATAAATCCCATGATGACCATGATAAAAGAATTATGAGTAGATTATGAGCCATTATAAGACTATTATAAGCTACACTATAATGCCATAGCAGGATCCGTATATTTCAGTGATGCTGTGCGCGCCATAGGCATGGAGTAATCGCTTCTACGCAGGATCATCAAGCGTACTCGGAAAAGATCCCAACGTCAGACGAGACACCTCCGAATACATATCGTTTGGTGTGGTGTGTGAGCTTCGATCGACTTCTTTCTGAAGCTGGATAAAATGGCGGACATTGTGACCCCCCATCATTTGTGGCAAATCATGGGTGGTTCAAGTCCTTGACGTTCGTTATTTGCGAAGAAAGGGCAAAGTATATAAACAAACACAGAAGTTATTTCAACAGGATAACTCGGCATCAAGCCGTAGCATAATACTGGCCAAAACCAACCCTTCGATGAGAACTGAAGATGAAATGTAATACTCTCGCAATGATACCCTCACAGTAATATTGGCCGTTTGAACGATATGGTATAATACTAGAATGATGTCAATTGAAGGTCTACTTGAGAAAAAGGACTACTCACGGTCAACATGGGATATTTGGGATGATCCTTCGACTTCTATTCGTCACGCTTCCAGTCTGGGTTACCACGCTTCCAGTCGGGATTGCCGCGCTTCCAGTCGGGATTACCGCGCTTCCAGTCAGGGTTACCACGCTTCCAGTCGGGATTGCCGCGCTTCCAGTCGGGATTACCGCGCTTCCAGTCAGGGTTACCGCGCTTCCAGTCGGGATTGCCGCGCTACAACGACAGCATGAGTGAAAGAGTGTTGCAGAAGATTTGGGCCTGAGACATACGACTTCGATATCCACAAGAGCCTCTGGAGAGCGCTCGGCGAGCTCACCGACGGATCCCTGATGAAAATTAACCCTCGTCAGTCTAGCCAACACAATGAGGGCACCAAAGATGAGTGCGTACGGGAGCAGCGATGACAGAGGCAGCGGCAGCGAGAACGAGAAGAATAGGGGAGAGCTGCATGATCAAAATCTGACAAGTATGTCGAAAGGGTATGTTGCTGATGGGTTAGAGTGACCCCTTTTATGTAGTCCGGAATTCCAAATCACCGACATAGTAACAGGCGAGTTTAGTCCTCTATGGACGTAGGTGCTATGGAAACTGCCTGAACATCGCTTGCGACCTTTGAGCTCTATGTCACATCTAGTTCAGCATTTCAAATCGTCAGGGGACTTGCACTCGCCGCCTCTTTGTTGTCCATCCCCCTGAAGCCGGATGTGCTGATTCTCTAGAACGTAGGGATGAGGGTTAATTGTTCTTGGTTTGGGGTTGCTCCATGTTGCAAATGGCACTGCGATTGTGTGCCAATTCGTAGCGTCCAAGACAAGCCCTCCAACGCTAATACCGAACATGATTGCATGATATGAGATGATACCTGTCCTTGAACAAGGTGGTTGTCACCATCGTCGACAAATGGACGTTCCTCGACATCAGGTGAAATTCAGAAAATAGTGGTTTCTTTAGATCTGATAATGCTGCCAGTTTACCGTATGGGTTTCCGTTCCACGTCATGTTCTACTTATAAAGAAGTGCAACGTGTGGCTTTTCAATCGCCAACTATTCAATCCTGACGTCCCCGAAGTCGTCGGGATTGGCAGTCGTGATTAATAGCTTGCGCGGTGTCTCCCGGAGTGGTACCATCCGCACAGTACGGCCCACGTAATTTGAAGGGTTGCACGTCAGCGTTGGATGTTTTGAGATAACATGCCTGTCCACACGCATGTTAGATGTACCTCCTTGCACTATCCAAACGACTTTGTACGTGCATGCTCCATTCCTAGTAGGCGGTGTGGACAACCACAAGTGATCAGTTTCTGGAGTTCTTTTTCCAAGACATTTGATTGCAACTTGCTCTCGTCCTGAGTCAGTGGTTATCAAGTAGAAACATGCTATTTGTGGATCGCCGTTGGCGTACCTTGCCTAACTAAGGAGTGTGGTGTGTCGACTCGAAATGTTGACGTGCACAACAGGGTGAAACGTTACGACTTTTGCCCTGAATGACGCATCCTCTGGACATGCTAGTCATTATGTACATATACTCCAAGTTTTTCTCCCATCATGACCAAGTCAACTTTGGGTAGTCAGCACATCCAACGCTCTGGAGATACGACATCAAGGAAATCGTGAGCTAGGAAGCGCATCAGCACTGGAGGGTCGGTCGGTCGACCACAGTAAGAAATCGCACGGGAAAGAGATGACGACGTGGTGCCTGGAGAAGCTGCAAAGGGCCAAAAGAAACACTCAGTGGGTCTGGTTGGTATCCGGGGTGGGTACCAAAATTCAAGCTCCGCGGACCCTCCAGACAGGGACTTGAAGTGAGCCCATCAATCATTGTTAAGCTTTCTAGCCGATTTTGAATCTGGTACGACCTTAGTTCCTGTACCTTTGACGTGACTGCGCTGGATCATCGCCTGCTCGCTGACAGGATTTCCATTCCTCTGCTTACACACATGGTCATACTAGCCGGGTAGACGGTAAATTCGAATGACAACTCATGTCAGGTTGGTGTCTCCACGAGGATAGTCCTTCTGTCATTTTTGCAAGCGATGAGATACCGATGTGACCGCATGATTCAACATACACACCCGCCCTTCGCGCCACCCACGCCATCAGCGCTCACGGCTTGTAAGTTGTAAACCGCTGGCGAGCACAGCTGTACTATGTCCTTTTGTCCCCACGCGAACGAACCCGATGCGTTCGAATGTGGTCCATCTGTGTGCTTCGCCAGGAGAGCCAGGCAGCCTAAGGGGAAACGCAATCCTTGGGTCCTCAAGCGTGTGTTGGTGCAATGCCCGCGCGCTCGAAAGAGGTAGCACCCTGGATGCTTCGAGTGGACCCAGACGCTCATCGGATACCAGGATCCAGCCAAAGCCACACCCGCGATTTCTAGACGTCTGCGAGCACAGTTTCTAGTGTCCTACTTATTTGGCTTCCACCGTCTTCGCATCACCACGATCGTTGCTCAAGCTCAAGCTCAAGAGTGATAACGTGCTCCTACTATTTCCAATAACAATACATACACGAATCGACCCGAGTCCATCTTCTATATACTTACATAGGTCCATCCGCATCTCCATAGGTCGTACAGCCAACAGTTACACACGCAAAACGAGAGAAGACAGAACGAGGGGAGACAAACTGGACTGAACTAAGAACGAAGGCGATATCTCGGATAGCGGTGGATAAACACGGGGTAGACGTTGGAATGCACCTGCGGAGGGAAGGTTCGTTATGTCGAATGTCGATGGATTTGGACGACCAGGCCCTGGATGTGGAGCGTCACTTGAGAGGAAGTATGCCGTCCGTGCTTGACACATGGTCCAAGACTAGTAACGCCGATGTCCCAAGGTAAGAACCGTGTCATAACTGCCAGGTCGAAACAGGAGGCGAGTTTCCTTATTCCATCTCCATCTCCATCTCCATGCCGTCCCACATCTGTTCTGTCCCCCTCTTCACACACTTCTCATCTTCCGCACCCTCTTGCTCATCCTCGCGCAGGCTGACCTCCATCAACCCACCGTCCCCATCCTCTCTCTTACAGGTATGCATGCGGGATCCATATACGCGTGCATGCCCCACCCTCGTTTCGTTGATTCCGTCCTCCAGCTCGACATCCCCGAACACTGCCCTATCCTCATCGTCGCTCCTGCTCTCGGACAACGATTGCGACCGAGACCGGGACCCCGACGACCCCGATTTGGATCGGATAGACGAGCGTGGGAGGGACCACCCACTGGTCGAATTGGGCGTATACCCGTGTCCAGAGCTAAACCTATAGTCACATCTAGACCCGGATCCGGACCCGAAGCCATACTCATACGCGTTCGACTGGCGGCGTTCCCTCCCTTTCAGCACGTGTGAAGCCGACAGCGAAGGCGAACATGAATATGACAGCGAATGAGAGCGACCATGCGAATGCGGATGAGACAGAGACGATGACAGTGGCGCCGATGATGCCGGTGATCCCCACGATTCAGGGGTCACGTTCGCGGAATGCAGCGCGAGCAAATTCAGTGCGTCATCCTGTCTCGGCAACATCGTCTGTTGGGCTGATACCGGCATTGAGGAACTTGAAAACACCGGTGCAGTCGGTACGCCCAACATCCCAGGGCGGACTTGGGTGACGCCAAACCCACTCCCGCCAATCGCATAATCGTGTAATCGAGGCCCAACCGATTCTGGATGTGAGCCGAGCACTGTGCTCGCAGGCACGGAACTCGAGACGGGGAACAAGGGATGAGCGTTGGATGCTGGTAGGGCAGACGGGGTGGTGGTTGTAGTGGTCGACGTTGGGTCGAGATCATTCGGCACCGAAGAAGGTGGCGGAACGAGTCCCCCAGACAAGAAAGATGGCCATAAAGAGCGGTCTTCGGGCAAAGAAGCCGAGGAAGGCGAGAGATGCGAAAGGATCGCGGCGGCCTAGCCAAATCCGGTTCAGTGCAACTTCCACAGCCAGTCCAGACAAGGGACCTGAAACAGGAACGCGCGCGCGGACATGCGGAAAAACCTCACGTTTCCAAGGGAAGAAAAAAAAGGCAAGACTCACCTCGAGCAATTGCACCTGCTGATGTTTACTCAACACAAACTTGGACGCCTCCCGCCATTGAGGGGTATGTTCCCAACGGTGTTTCATCAAACACGATGGATGTCGATAGACCTGGACGAGTACACCACATCAAATTTAGTCACGCCATCACATGATACATGCGAACTGTCGCAGAGGAATGGTCCAACCTTGGAACAACTCTCACACGTAAATATAGTACCTCGTTTACGTCCTGACTTAGTGCCATTGACGGAATTGGACGCGAGGTGGGGTAGGGACGTGGAGAGGTGGGAGTCGTCGACGCTAGCAGGTTCAGCTTGCGACGTAACCTTTACGGACGCCGCCCGAGGCACCTGGATGGGCTGTGCGCCATGGGCACTCCGGTGCGACACAGTGGGCGAGGAAAGTGAGAGTGCTGCGAGGGATGCAGAAGCGGTTTGCAGGGACGTCGCACTGTACAAGGATCAACACGGCAAGATACAAGGACGATCGGTGCATGAAGAAAATATTTCAAGGCAAAGGCGTGTTGGCTGTTAGTCGAGTACTTACAAGGGGCGAGTGGCAGCATCGCGGGCATCACTCAGTCTCCTTCTGGATCTCCCAACTGAGGAGAGACGACGATGCCTGGTGGTATTAGTCGTCACACCTGCTTGCAGGCGATGTCAGGTCCAAGGCTGAGCAGGATGTGACTCGAGCTGTTCATGGCCTACCCTGTGAAGACCGAGGCGCAGATTCAGCGACTGGCGAAGCAGGTATTGGATCTGCGTTTGCTGCGACGATGGACAAGGAAAGTAGGGAGAGATGAGGCGGGACATCCTACGAAAGACAATCAGTGGAAAGATATACTCGCTTGTCCCATATGACGCGAACCTGGGACATGACAAGAGTCGAGTGCACATATGCCACGGGCGAGGACGTTCCCTCAATTTCAACGTCCGCCCAAATTTGTCTGTGTCCTAAATGGAACCGAACAAGCACTACGTTCTCGATTTCACCGATCGGGCGCTGAACGGGACAATACCTAATAACGAATACTCTCTACGGCAACTCCACCTGCATCGGCGAGCGAGTTATTGACTTGACAAAAGTGAACGGTCGATGGGCACCCCGGGATGCCCGGGCCGGTTTGCCGCCAGCAAGCTGTCCTTGCTGCTTAGCGAACCATCACTCTTGATTCTCCTCGAAGCACACCAAGAGCCAATCGTATCTGGACAGAACACCGTCCCTTGTTCTTTGTGCCCACCCGGTGAGTGCGTAAAGCTGACCCGCTGTCGAGTAGACCTCGAAACTGATCCTGATCCTCGTTTCATGCGACGTGCGATGCTGCAGTTTTACTTACCCATATTCAAGTGTTTGACGACATGAAATTCGGCTGGTGATCTGATTGTACCTCTCTTTATTCGTCTTAGCTCGTAGGTAATAGACCACACGTCAAGGAGCATGATATTCGACCGGAACGACGAACATGCATCGTCTCGTTGCACGATCGTGAATGTGTGATTTTTTGTGAACAAGCTTGTTCCTTGATCTTGTAGATCCAAAAATCTTGCTCTTGATTGGGTCTCGGAGCGAAAGATGGGACGATCTATAGAGATAAGAACTCGACGAATGTGGTGGGTAATGCGTTGATGCTCGGTAAGTTGGTATGCTTGACTGGACATCGTCTTACATGTAACAATAATGGCTCCAAGACGAGGTCGACTTTCAGAAAACAGGTATCCATGGATAGTATAGCAACTTCCTTCCTCTCTTGCGAATCCAGAAACTTTGTGCCTTATTCGATCACAGTATCAAAGATGCATACTCTGCATCCGGGACATGCGGCCTTTGACTCAAACACGAATAAGGAAGTATGCAAACGAAGTGGCGTGTTGACCCTTGATAGGACGTTTTGACAAGCTAGCCATCATTAAGCTTTGGACTACACCACATAGTGTATACAGGGAGTGAACAGGAGACGAATCCTTGATCCGAGCCAAAATTACTTGAGCAACACTCATCTATCTCATTCCTGCTTCTCCTCGGAGAAGCTAATTGGTGTATCGCAACTAGACAGAATAGCGTTCCTTACCATTCATTCATCAAACAAAGAGATGCCTCCCTATGCGTAGTCGAGTAAACAATGTCAACTCCGATCTCGTTGTCACGTTTTGTGTGACACTGCGATCTCCCCTTCCCATCTACAGGCATTTGACGACACGAAATTCAGTTAGCTATGGGGCTCAGCTTCTTCCGCTCATCTTATGGGCCAACATACCCCCCGTATGGTGCTGACACTTGATAATCGGTATGTCCGTACGGAAACACCCAAGACACCAACATGCACCGTTGTACCGGCTATCCTGGTGTGCAATTTATTAACGCGCACTTCTTTCTTGTCGGTTGAATCTAAGAGGTAAAGATACGCGCGATTCGTTCTTGAGACATGAACTCCTTAGACGCAAGCACGAACGACAGTGAATAATAACCACACAGGCAACATGTTGATGTTTGCTACAATGTGGCAAGCGTTGCTTAGTGGAACTACGAGTCAGAACTTGAACCCTTGAGTGAAGCCGACAGCACGTCCTAGAGAGGACTTAATACACACATGAAATCTTGTGCGTGTGGAAAAAAAGGCAAGATGCCACATCGGGCATTGCCGCGATATGCGACTCATTAACGAGCTTCAGAATCTTACCCTTGTTAACCCTCGATGGTACAGAAGAGTACAAACGATAGAGGTCAACGTTCAAGCAGTATGTTATTTGATGTCCTGGAGATGTCTAATAAGGGAGTCGAACGTTTGTGTCACTACGGAAAGCTTCGCCTGGTAGTGTGCAATGGGGGTGAAGCGAACTTGCCGTCCATCCTTGTCCCAAATTGAAATCGCCTCTTGAACAAGACGCGTCTCCGGCAGTGCTGAATTGCCACACTGCGCCTCCTCTGAGAGTCCTAGTAGCTTCACGGAAACGTTCCCCATCGCGGACCATAGAAACCACAAAGATTTACCCATACGTGAACCGACCTGCAGGCGAAGAGAGCAAAACCCCTATTCCGATCGTTGCGCCCGACATCCTAACGTTCGACGATGTAAATTCCAGCTGTCGATAGGGCTTGATGCTCCCCATTCATTCTGGTTAGAAGTACGTCCTTTGAAAAAACTGTCATACTACCCCCTCATGTCATCATGGTTTTCGTAATTGAATTTCTTTTTCTAAACCTCGGAAAATCAGAATCGGTGACCCAGTTTCTCCGACGTGCAAGGATAAGCATTCAGAAAATGAGCTGGACGACGTATTGATTCATGATAAACAGACCGATACTTGACCCGATATTGTAACGGTCGAATGAGCATAGCACTGTGGCAAACGTCACTCGATGGATACCAGGAGCTAAAACAAACCCCCGGTACCTAGGATAAGACGTGCTCATACACAGATGACCTCTCCGGCGTCTCCTGAGTTGCACATCGGAGGCAATATGTAAATCTGGGGTCACTTGTGAACGAAGCAGAGCACTCAATTCGATCCTCGTACCTCGTATCTAACGTTCAACGATGTGAGATTTAATAGTTGTCGATCGGGTGCAGCTTCTTCCTGTTCACTTGGTTCATAAACATGTACGTTCCTAGGAAACCAAGGCGTATTGTCGCATCGTACCCCCGTAGCATTATTGCCAGTTCGATGCACGAATTTGGTAAACGAGCTTCTTTTGTGAATCTTGCGGGTAAAGAATAACTACTAACAGATCTTGGAGTCAGGAAAAATTTGCATGATTGGCTTTTAGGACACGGTTGTCCCCGACAAATCCGTTGGGTTTATTGACCTCACACCGCTTGCCGAATCACCTCTCCGTCCTCCTCGGAGAATAAGAAGAACACATAACAACAGTGGGTGACTTTCCGTGGGCTAAATTCAAGTAGAATAGAATAAATCGGACTTAGAAATGATTTGAAATCGCTGATAATCGGTAATCTAATTCACATTCCTCCGTCAACAAGTTGGCGTATTCATGGATGTCATCAAATGATGGACGAGTCGAGTGCTTGGATGGCTCTGTGGTTCCAAGGACTAATTCTCTTTTCCAATTTGCCAGTGTTTGTCCCGTCTGTTGTCTGGGGGCACAACTTGAAGGCGGTTCTTTATTAAACGCGAACACATACCCTACCGACTACGATCCTGCAAGCGTCTTTGAAAGGCGAGCGCGGCATCTGGAAGCTAGATACTGGTGGCGTGGTTTCCCTTGGTAATGTCCACTGCATTACCCCACTTGATCCGATGCCTCCCCAGACAGAATTCGGATTTGTGTC
>JBBPKJ010000679.1:0-18618 GCA_038089195.1 Brasilioporus rufonigricans | reverse complement strand
CTCCGCTCTAAAACTGTACTACAAAAGACCTTGGGGTCGCTGTCATGTACTCTAGCTAGTTCTACATTTATATAACACACTACTGTGCTCCTTGTGTCGCATCCTCTTGAAGTTCTGCTCTTTGGACATTGTGTCTCTTCGTGAGTACCTCCCAAAGTCCAGGTAAATATTGTCTCAAGCATAGAAGTGCTCTCAATGTTACACAGGGGATGAGGGGAGACTTAGTTGATATTCATACTAAGGTTACAGGAAAGTGGAGGGAGTCCTTAAGTACATTCAGAATAAGGTACAGAGATATAAAAAAAACAAGGATCAGTATCCAAATAGGCAAAAAGGTTTCAGATATCAAATATAAGTAGGAGGAAAGGTTTCAGATGTCAATTAACTTGCAAGGGATGGATATGGATTTCAGATGTCAAATAAACTCACAATGGATGGAAATGGATCAAAAGGAACACAACATACACAAGAGACTGAGGTCTGAGCACTACCAAGCAAGTCCAAGTGGAGGACAAACTCCAGGATGGAACTCTGAGGAATAAGAAGAGTATTTTAGGTGGAGGTGGGTGGAGAAGGCTGGAGGTGGCATGTTTTGGTGTCAGAGGGATGGGATATGACAGTAAAGTGCCTTCTGGCAAGTATTTCATCAAGTATTCAAAAGTGAGATATGACAATTCCATCATATTTTGTTTGAGGTTGAGTATCTTTCATTTGTCTCTCACCATTCCATGATGTTGTGTTCATTTCATGGACCATGTATGCAGACCAAGTAGGAGACCCTTTGATTACACACATTGCATCTGATCCATATTGAATTTTCACACCAGACTTGTCTTGGAGTCTATTGCAACCTTTTAGAATGCTCCTGCCACTTATGTATGTTTCACACATCTCCATTTCTGATCTCCAGTGAAAAGTGACTGTGACAGCAACTGACCTTGTATGCTACTCTATATATTTACTAATATTTGTATGATTACATCTGTGCATATCTGATCATGTCTCTGAAGCAGAGTAGTAACTAGTAACAGCAGAAATAACACACCTGGACTCACCAATCTCTAGGCTATACTCAGACTCTACTAACCAGTTATAGTGGTAAAATTTGGTGTCACTTATACTGTGGTCTCCCCAGTTGACAAAAAGAGTGTGCCTATCATCTGGAAGCAGCCTGATCTTGCATAGATAGCATACATGGATTATGTGATTCAGAGTTATCATTCTTATCATTGTGCATGAAAAAAACTGATGTCACTCCAGGTCAACTTGTCAAGCAGGGAGATCAGCAACATATACCAGAGCATTGTTGCTGGAAGTGGCATCAACTGGACCCTCTTTACTTATAACAAGGTCACAAATGACCTCTGTTGGAGATCAGCCTGTCATATAGTACATACATACCATTTTTCATGCAACACTCATTATATTACCATATATGGACACCACTCACTTACTTCACATTATGCCACACTGCACCTTCCCTCTAGTCTACTATCATCCAACTGGAGGTAAGCTACACTTGCACTCACTGTTGTTACAACATGTACTAACTTACCAAGGACTCACTGTCCCTATGCTCTAGCTTGCCTGGTCTCTAACAACCTCAAGGTGCAGTCTACCAGAGATGGCTGACTCAAACAACTATAGGAAGAGTTCTTGGACAGAAGATCAGTGGCTCACCTTGCTGTGCAATAGAATGCCAGCTTATTGTGTACACCAGGATCCAGTATGCATTTGCTAGAGTGGTCAACCCAAACCTTCATTCATTTCATCCACTCCTGTCTTGGTCAGGCTAATGTGCCTCCTGTTGACATGCAGAGCAAGCTCATAAAGTTTGTTCAGATCAACTGGTGTGGTAATGGAATACCAGATGTCAAGAAAGGTCTCTTCCACTCTCATTCAGGCACCATAGCAAAGTTCTGTTGGGGAACGGTCGTTCTGTAACACGAGTCCGTGAGGACTCCAGTCGACGTTGTACGAGACTGTATTGCTATTTACCTGTAACACGAGTCTGTGAGGACTGCAGTACGTGAGTAGGTAGTTATACGTAGTGTACAGTATGTGCTTACCTCCAGTCGACGTTGTACGAGACTGGAGAAAGCGTGGTAAGCGGAGCGCGTGCTAATGGACGCTGCTGTCCGGATATAGTAATCTAATGAAAGTACGAGAAATATCCAAGTATGTACTAGCTAATGGGATGATCTCCAACAGAGGTAGCTGTACGATCTGGTGGAGATGCCGGGCGATAATGGTTTGTAGTGAGTTATGAGGCTTAGAATGCAGTGAGAAGTAGACTTGGATGCAGGCGGACGCGAAGATGTATGGGCAATAGGTACGTTAAGTGGTGGACGAGGGAGGCTTGTGAGACAGAGGAGAGAGGGTCGATATGCGTTCGAGCTGGAAGGAAACGCCAAGAAGGGTATAGTGACACGAGGCCACGCAAAGACCCGAAAAAAACACACTCCTCAGGACTCAGATGTCAAGGTAAGCAGCGCGGTGATCAAACAATCGCCTCGTCCGCGAATATACCACGTCTGATTGGGTAGGTGTCGGTGGAAACACCTGGACCTGTTGTCGCAGTCAGAGTAACGATAGCATATACTATAATCGCTCACCAGGGTTGAACTAACTGACTCACCGATGGCAAATCAAAACAGGTGGCACGCTCATCGACAGAACTCCACCTCCAAAGTAGTTACCCCAGCATCATCCATGGCACATAGTAGTGCCTACGGCCATCATCGGCCTCCACGACGATCATAGCAGCACGCTTGCGACTATACGTTGGCAGTGGTATGGTAGGATTACTTACTAGTTAACTTCATTGTTTGTGTCAGCGAATGGCATTGAAAATTGCTTGCGGTGACCGACTGTGCATCACGGTTATTACCGTCAGTGTCCAAAGGACACTTCAATCTCTGAAATCTGGCATCTTGAGTCCACGACAGTTAGTGGACCTTGAAACATGTGCATGAGGGCCTTGCTCGTACTAATGATGGCATATGGTAAACTTGTGACGCGGAACAACCATAGTCAGACTCGACTGATGTAAGTAGAGAATCAAAAATCATAGCACCCAACGACAGATATACTACATGGGAATCCTCCTCGCTCCACCGAAGCTCTACATGTATACCTAGGCACTCCGTGTCTATCCAGGTTAGATGTCTATGTACCTCACACCATAAGCAAGACAACACGCCAAGCCTGAGTCTCCCATGCACACTTGTCTCGAGCCTTTGGGAACGAGCTGGGTAATCATTCACTCTCCGAAATGAGTGCGACAATCATGCTAATTCACGCGTGAGCTCAGATGGTACACATGAGAAGGGGGAGACGCATCGATAGAGGTAGTAGAAGAAAGACAGGAGGTAGAAGCAGAGTTTCATAAAGCTCTCCTTATGTCCGGAGAGCGTGCGGAATATTTCGGTAGCGTCGTACATGTGGTTCTTGTTTCGTATCCTACCCAAGCATGGATGAACGCCACGAACGCTGTGCCGGTCAAGAGACGTATTTGTTGGCATTGTAGAGCATGAAAGGGAGATTAAACAAGAATGCAACCCATTGACCAGAGAATGGTAAGGAAGGCGCAAGCGATGTTTTCTGGCAGAACAAACTAGGGTTGCAGTGGTGAACAGGAAGACGCAACCATTTCCAGTTTTGGGCTACCTGGTTGAGCCTGTTGCAGAGATCTATGGGGTTAATGTAGTCCCATTCAAGGTTGGAGAACATGATAATCTGTGTTGCGCGTCAGGGCATATTTGAATTTGTGCTGGAGTGGCGACGTATGAAAAAGATCATCGTGAAGAGCAATCCAGCAGCCACAAGGACTGAGAGCAGGAACAGCCAATGTGTCTAAGGTAAGAACGAGGCACGACCCGTACCTTAAAAAAGAGACACTAGTTTCACCATATCGTGTCAGTCGCCGGTGACGGGGATTCGTTGAGGATAAAAAGGGTGGTGTTGAGTGTGGTAGTTGATGATCGAATATTGTCAATGGCTGACTCGCCGTCGAGTCGATGGCCATCCTGCATTCACCATGTTGATTGGTACCATGAAATGAAATGCGAGTCCTGAAGGTGCCGTCGTCAGCGAGATCGGCACAGGCAGCAAGCATTGCAGCTTCCTTGCTTAGAATTACCCATTGTCACGTGCTCGCGTTGTGTTGACTTGTTTTCCCACTGTCCGATCGCGCCAAACCCTGGCCTCTCTTTCCTGCTGATCGCATATCCTTCGCTCTCTCGCCTTCCATGTCCCACGCACCTCCTGGCAATTATTTTCACAAATCTGGCGCGGTGCGTTCTTCTTCATGGCCCCTTCTCCTGCCTATTCCTTGTTGGTCTGTGTACTTCTCGACACACTGCGGTTCCTCCGAGGGTATCCTCGCATTTTCGGATTCTCACCGTCTCGACATTCCGCAACCTCCTCCACATGCGCTCTGTCCTGCCCAATCTCTCACAGACCTCCTTTCTCACACAATCCACCGAATCTCGTATGCAGATTCGCGTGTCGCCTTCTTATCCTTCTCGTTATGTCGTGCCGTTTCCTGTTTCCTCAGGACGTTTCGATTACTTCACTCTTCCCTTCATGTATCTAGTCTATCGTATTGAGACGATTCCTTCCTCTCCTGTGTTGACGAACAAATGACGGTTGTGGGGCACGTCACGATTATGTCTGCTCGGCGCATCAAGGGTTCACAAACTAATTGGGGGTGGTATGTCACGGTGCTCACGCGTTTGAGGCGTGGTGGTTAACCAGGAGATGTTCAATATGCGATTATGGCAATCCTTTACGTATCATATTGTCCAGCACAGACCAGGATTCCGTCTAACATAGTAAGCACTCTGGTACCTGTATTGCGTGGTTGTACCTGAAGCCTTCTGAAGGCTGTCAACAATGCCTCGGGGTTAGTCGCATTCCCTTATTACCAGTTACCGGATGGGGTGGTTGGGGAAAATCAGCCTTTCTCAGACCTACCTTGTATATCCCTACCTGTGTCTTGTAGGATTTGACGAGTACTCCCGCAGGTGCCATGAAAGATCTCGGCTAGCAAGGTTATTGCCCGCCTCGTCATTACCTCGTTGCTGGAAGTAAGATGCTAGGGGCGACCGACTCTACCATGAGTTCAAGTGAGATGAGGCGCCATTTCAAGTGGCATTCTATCATTGCATCGTCAATATCTTGTCCTGTCAACACGGCTATATACAGAACATTTCGTTTTGTTCTGGGCACGTCTCAAAATTTCGATAGACCCACTTTGCTGTGCGAACCGGCTGTCCAGACCACGCCTGGTTGGTTATTCCCAGTGTGTTTGATAGCGTGAGTCTATGTTCGTTCTCATTCTAATCACTGGCTTCTTGGCGCTATTGTGCTGTAATAAAACTATGACGAGTGGTTATCGTAGCATGGAGATGGTCACTATAACAGTTTCATTCGTTTCCTGCCCGTGTGAGCCGGATGTTTGTGATCCTTGCTTGTTTCCATTCTGTATGTGGCCCCTTCCATACTATGTATGTTTCGAGTTTTCCGATGATATATTTTTTATAAGTATCTGACCTTTGTCTCTTCTTCGGTACCCTCACAACACTAAGTGGTCAGGTCTCACCAAGAGGCTTTGACAGATGTTCAGCTTGATGAAGGTTCCGGTGTCCCCTACAAGGATCCCGAACAGGCCTCGTATGCCCACGTCTCCCTGATGCTACAAATACCGACTGCATTTGCAAGGTCTTCAAGGCTCTGAAGTCGGCGCTCAAAGATTCCAAGATTCCGATATCTGAGATGGGGTCTGGAGGTAGTGCTTTGCATTTGGATTGGCTGGCACGCTCGGTTACTTGACGATGGCCATTTTATTGATGACAGCGTACTACGCGGCACCGTAACACGTCATTATTCAAGGCCCATATCTTCGTCACTTGGCCGGCCCACCGCGAGTCTTTTCGGTCATCTGATTATCATCTATGCGCGCCATACTGGTAAGCGGCTTGATCACGTTCTCCTATCTAACTTACCAGATTCATATCGATGAAGTGTGCAAAAGTAACCGGTGAATGGGTCGTCTACCAGAGCGGCTGGCGGTGTGTCGTCATGGTTTGCTACATCGTTTCCTTGTCGACAACGATGATAACTGGGGTATATTTCTCATTTTTCGTCTGATACTGGAGCAAACGTCTCTATCATTCGAGAACACCTTCGTGCACCCAAAAGATTCTCTTCACTCCGTTGCCCTCCATCTCTGGAGGTCAAAGTTCAGTCCAATCTGTCTTTCGTGGCAAAACACGTCTACAAGAGAACTTGTCACCGTAATTTTCGCCGCCGATATTGGCCTCGAAGTTGGTTCATTCATGACCCTCGTTGACGACCATTCGAGAAGGGTCAAGGGAGTTTGGGGCGCTTAGCTTTATCATGATAAAGACTGATCCAGGTGAACGGGGTGTGGGGCGTTACTTTCTACCGTTGCTCGCCGAATAGGGCTAAACCTGGACGCAACCGACCATCTTATGAGTATTTGACATATGGAACGCAATGCTAGCGCACATTTATGGAAGGAGTCTTTTCTGCTCCCGCAGTGTCCAGGTGGGGACAAAGGTACTATCACAACCGTTCAAGGCCCTCGCTCCATATGTGATTCAACAGATTGTCAGCTGTTTGCAGTTGAAGGTAGGTATGATATTGGTCACCTTTTGGATCAGAGACGATATTGAGCATAGGATCGCCCCCTCTCTGTGGGAAATCCACAACTGTGGGGTATTGTTCGACGGAGTACAGGTGAAAGATCGGAAAGATCACAAGAGAAATTGCGCTCAGTAGAGTCCGTTAGAGACTACTTACACTCTCAGATATTATCGGAGAAGTCTTTCCCTTCCACAACGCTTTCGTCACGATTGCATTGCTCCGTGAGACGCCTTGTTAGAGGTACCCATGTCCTGTCGTAAGCAGGACCCACGAATATCTCTCTTACTATCTGTGTCTTTGGACTCACACCGAGTACTCGACCTGCATCGTTCTCTGTATCATAGCTACTAGAATGACGACATTACCAAAGATCTTACTCTGTGGTGCGATTCAATTATAAGCTTTTCCCTGATCGATGGTCGACGATCTCCAATCAATAGGTAGCCTCAGATGGGCTCACGATGAAATTCGTCAGCTGTTCGACGGGATCGCGCAACTAATCGTGCGTACACACCCAGCATTGAACGTAGAACGATCAATACCCACACTGATGAACACCGAATAGGAAGACGATGCGCCCAACCGCACCGAGTTCCTTGCCCGTTTCCAACCCGGAGGACCTTACGACGGCACTGTGGGGATCTTCCGCCGTATCATCCCATCGCCAATCGGGGTTTTCGATCGTGAGCTCGTGGAGGGGCTTTCACCCAGCGTGAAATGGATCGCGCAGAACGCGGCGGGGTACGACAGCATCGACGTACATGCGTGCAAAGAGAAGGGTGAGCGATCCCATAAAGGTGCCACCGTCCTCCACTCACCAATGTTGGCCCCTTCTCCCTCAGGCATCGGTGTCTCTAACTGCCCCGGGGAAGTCAACGAGGCCACGGCAACGACAGCGCTCTACCTCGTTCTCTCCACAGTACGCCACTTTTCACAGGCCGAGCGATCGTTGCGTGCCGGGACCTGGAACGCCCCTCTCTCGCCCAGGAACTCGCACGACCTCACAGCACGCACCCTCGGCATTCTCGGGCTCGGCGGGATCGGCCTTCACCTCGCACACCTCGTACATGCCTTTCCCATGCGCGTGTTATACCACTCGCGCCATCGCCAGACCGACGCACCGGCATGGTGCGAATACGTCGAGAGCCTCGAAGTGCTGTGTTCGCAAGCGGACGTGCTCAGCGTGCACGTGCCGTTGCGCGAGGACACGCGGGGCTTGATCGGGGAGCGTGCGATCAGGGCGATGAAGCGCGGGAGCGTGCTCGTCAACACGGCGCGAGGGGGCGTTGTGGACGAGGAGGCATTGATTCGGGCGTTGGAAGACGGGCATGTACGTGTCCCCCCTTTTTCGTGTCGTATGTTGACTCATTTGTGCGCTTCGCTGTAGTTGGCGTCTGTCGGGCTAGACGTGTTCCCCGACGAACCGCGAGTGAACCCCCGGTTGCTCGCGTTCCCGCAAAACGTGTTGTTGCCACACGTCGGGACGGACACGCTGGAAAGTGAAACGAGGATGGAACTGCGTGCGATGATGAACCTGAGGGATTTCCTACTGACGGGGTCTGGCAAGGACCTCATCCCAGAGCTGAGATGAGATGACATCCCTAACCTGTGTTGGTGACGTCCGAAATAGGGTAAATTGGCCTAGACTTCTCGACACCAAATTCATACAGCTCGATACCACTCCCATTCTTGTTGTTCAACATTTGGACCCCACACGTGATACGATGTCGTCTACTAAAATTTCCTTGCTCTTCTTTCCTTTCTCCCTCAGTCCGTATTGTGACGGCTGAGGTGAGGTATTCATCCACCTGGTACATTGACGGATATTGACGTGACACTACCTATAGCTGATACGAGCGTGCTTTAGGTAGTCCGGATATTAGTCCGTATTGTGACGGCTGAGCTGATACGAGCATGCCTTAGTCTAACAGGTTATGAGCCCTGCGCTCAAAGTCTGACGAGCACATTACAGCATAGGAGACTAAAGAAGCACACTTAGGAACAAGCGAGATTCGGTGGATCGCCAAAGCCATGGGAAAGTTTGACGGGATTCCAGAACTGACTGGGGGAGAGAACTACCAAGAGTGGCGAACACAAATTGAACACTTGCTCCTCTCAGAAGGAGTACTCAATCACGTTACGAATGGAACTAATCCTGATGACTTGAGCACCTACGCCTCGCATATGCCAACCATTTCTGATCCTAGAGAGAGAACCGAGGATGAAGTCGAAAAGATTAAGAAGTGGCTGAAGGAAGATGGCCTCGCTCGATCCATCATCGCACGTAAAATCGGAACAATCCCACGTTCATTCATTCCCCATCGAGCGAACGCCAGAGAGATGTGGGCCATCCTCGCGGAAATATATGAGCCAGACGATGTCTTGATCGAATGGGTTCTGAAGGACGAATTGGGGGCTCTACGGATGAAGGGCATATCAGATGCACCAAACTACGTCGCCCAACACACCTCCCTTAACGAACGCCTAGGTCGCCTAGGCGCAGGCCCAACAGATCAGGATGCGATCTACGCTTTACTCAGGGGCCTTCCCACCACGATCGCTTGGCAAACAGTTCGAGCCAGCATCAAGTCCGAGATTCGGATGGCACTGAAAGCAGCTCCATCTCAAACCCGTGCCAGTAATCCATCCCTGAACCTATACTCTCAGGCGCCGACCCCTTCCGGTTGGCAGAGCACGGTCAATACAGGATCAGACAGCAATCCTTTGCGTCTTCGAGCAGCCCAGTGGGGCTCTGCCGCGTCACAGAGGATCACTCAATCCCGCTTGTTCACTCCAGCGTACACATTCCAGATGGCAGCGACGGCAGTACTCCAAGCGGCAGCACGCATGACGAATGAAGGTGCCAAGCCCGGGCCCGGCTCTGAATACGCAGCTAATATGGTCGCCTCAGCTGCCGATTCATCCACCACGCAGATCGGAACACTTAATCCCACCACCGGTCTACGACGTACCAAAAACAATCCAGATGGTACCCACTGTACCAATTCTATTTGCGTGAAGCAAAGGACTCAGGTCTCGCATAGTGCAGCGAACTGCTTCCAGGATGGTGGGGCTCGTGCTGGGCAGGCGCCCTGGCAGAAAAAGAAGCGCAGCACCTAGCCCGATGGGTCATCTGGGGGAACAGTGGCCATTGTCATTCCAGTCGCCACTGACAATTGCGCCTCCGATGCTGCCGGATCTGGAGATGCTAAGGCGGGGTCGATGGCAAGCGTTTCAGGAGAGGCAACTCGCGTACGAGGAATGTCTTGTGTAACTATCAACTTTGATGCGACATCTTCAGGTCCAACCTACCCTACTCTTCTCGACAGCGGAGCGAGTCGTCACATCATCAGCGATCGCTCACTCTTCACCTCCCTCTTCCCCGACACTTCCGTTTCCATGCGCACTGCCAACCACGGCATCTTACGGACTGCTGGCCATGGCGATTGCACAATTGACTTAGATGTCGGGGGAACAACCATCCGCCTCGCGCAACCTAGATGGTGGACTGCCAGAGATAATGGATTTTTCTCTTGCGTCTGGATCTGCTGACTGTCCGTTGTTGTAAATGGGAACTTGGCTATATGTAATATAACATCTACCCACCGTGATCCAATCGCTATTTCTTTCTCGTTCTCTTCTTTGTGATGTCACTCATGATGGCGTGGCAGCAACGTCGAATCGAGCTTTTCGGTCAGACGAGACGGGTCGATTTTGACTGGCTCCGAGTCGTAGCCCATGGATTTCCCCGACCACGTTGACTTTCTCGTACGTCTGAAGCCGGGTAACAAATTAAGACGGCATCGCTGGGATCTACTGCCACAACGCCATGGCGAACCAGATCGGCGTGTTCGATGAGGTCCTCCGCGCGGTACGACCAGATCGACGTGTCAGAGTGTGCTGCCAAGTCCCACCAGGCATCAACGTCTTCAGTGCCAGAGTGACAGGGTGTCTAAATGAGAGTAAGCAAGTCTCCAGTCTAGGTGAATAAAGGAAGTGTAAAAGAATGCATAGAGTGGCCTACCTCTACTAGTCGACTGTGTACTAGGTACGAGACTAGAACTTAAGGAGCGTGGTGTCCAAAAAAAGGCAATACAACGAATGTCAGGGAGGTACTGACAACACCTCCGGCCGCGCTCTGCCTCATGACCCTCGCCGCCCTCCACTATCTCACCCTCCGCGCTAGCACCTGGAAAACGTCGTTGTGAAGTTTCGCAGAGATGACGGCGATGTTGCACCCCACCTCATCAATCCTCCTTCAAGTGTGAACGCCGCCACCATTCGTTAAAATTATGTCATCGCCTCTTCGGATGCACATGTCTTTGAGGAGGGAATACGAAACACGATGCGGGATCGTATGGTGCGCGCGTTGCGTATCTTCGAGATCCGTGGTGATCGTGCCCTCATCCTGAGTGCATTTGGCTGTGGTTCCAGTCAGAACAGCGTCGAAAAGGCTGCCGAACTTTGGGCAGCATTATTGGTCTGCAGAACCAGGGGAGGAACAGGAGCAGGTAAAGAGCAAACGAAGTTCACAAGTTCAGGGGGTCTTTCAAGTTGAGAAGATCGTTTTGCAGTGGAAGGTAAACACTTTAGGTCGGGGTGGAGGTGATTTCGGTGACGAGTAGTCGAATGGAGCTTGAGCATTTCAGGGTTTCTGACGTCAGCTACCTGAAGGTTGATGGTTTATTTCCGTGCGTCTCGTTTCTGTTGGTTTCATATCCATTTCTAGTCATCTCTGTTTTGTGCGGATTATATTATATATTGACGAGCATGACACAAATTGCGAGCTACAAGAGCCAGTGGACCCAGAACCACCTACCAAGTCATATGGTTCGGATGTGTTGTACAGGCCATATACAGAATTGAGATGCCACAGATGCCGCCTCTGGGCATGATAGGCAAGCATAATGATGCCGGGGCCTTTGAAGACGACTGCGTACGCAGTACCGCGAGGCGAGCCGCTATTTACCATATCGCCCGCGCGAGCGAAGCACGTTGTGGCCATGTCGCCCAGTATGCCGTACATACATCCGATGGCTCTGGTGATTCATGTAAGTCCTCATAGCTACTAGACCACGAACGAAGTTGGCAGCTCTTGCAATTCCTAATACCGACTACCAAGCAAGAAAGTAATGGAAAATTCAAGCACCGTCATGGCAGTATGCGGGCTGCACTTTCTCACGGGGTTTTGGGTGCGACACTTAAATGATCTATTCAAGTCGTGACACAGTAAGCAGGACCTACAAATATCTCTCTTACTATCTGTGTCTTTAAAACCGAGTACTCGACCTGCATAGCTACTAGAATGACGACGTTACCAAAGATCTTACTCTGTGGTGCGATTCAATTATAAGCCTTTTCCTGATCGATGGACCATGATCTCCAATCAATCAATAGGTGGCCTCAGATTGGTTCGTGATGAGGTCCTTCAGCTTTTCGACGGGGTCGCGCAACTGATTGTGTGTACACACCCAGCATTGAACGTAAAACGGTCAATACCTATACTGATAAACATCGAATAGGAAGATGGTGCGCCAAACCGCGCCGAGTTCCTTGCCCGTTTCCAACCAGGGGGACCCTATGAGGGTACTGTAGGGATCTTCCACCGCGTCACCGCATCGCCGATTTGGGTTTTCGATCGTGAGCTCGTGGAGGGACTCCCGCCCAGCGTGAAGTGGATCGCGGTGAATGCGGCGGGGTACGACCACGTCGACGTACATGCGTGCAAAGAGAGGGGTGAGCGCCGATCCCATGAAGGTGTCACCGTCCTGCACTCACCAACGTTGACCCCTTCTTCCTCAGGCATCGGCGTCTCCAACAGCCCCGGGGAAGTCGACGAGGCCACGGCGACGACAGCGCTCTACCTCGTTCTCTCCACAGTACGCCACTTTTCACAGGCCGAACGGTCATTGCGTGCCGGGACCTGGAATACGCCTTTCTCGCCCAGGGACTCGCACGACCTCACGACGCGCACCCTCGGCATTCTCGGGCTCGGCGGGATCGGCCTTCACCTCGCACACCTCGCACATGCCTTTCCAATGCGCGTGCTATACCACTCGCGCCATCGCCGGACCGACGCGCCGGTGTGGTGCGAATACGTCGAGAGCCTCGAGGTGCTGTGTGAGCGAGCGGACGTGCTCAGCGTGCACGTGCCGTTGCGCGAGGACACACGGGGCTTGGTCGGGGAGCGTGCGATCAGGTCGATGAAGCGCGGGAGCGTGCTCGTCAACACGGCGCGTGGGGGCGTGGTGGATGAGGAGGCCTTGATTCGGGCATTGGAGGATGGTCATGTATGTGTGCCCTTTTTTTCTTCGTGTCATATGTTGACTCGTTGGTACGTTTCGCTGTAGTTGGCGTCAGTCGGACTGGACGTGTTCCCCGACGAACCGCGTGTGAACCCCCGGTTGCTCGCGTTCCCGCAAAACGTGCTGTTACCGCACGTCGGAGGGATCACGCTGGAAGGTGGAATGGGGATGGAACTGCGCGCAATGACGAACCTAAGGGATTTCCTGCTGACAGGGTCGGGCAAGGACCTCGTCCCAGAGTTGAGATGAAAGGTATCATCCCTGGCCGGGATGACGGGCCGGGTGTGCGGGAACGAGATGGGACTTTCCCTCGTGCTGGAACCTGCTGATCGGACTCGGACGTGGGGTCGCCCGTCGTTGTCGATAAGAACGTGGCTATAAATGACATTATCGATATACCTTTTATCGAGCGGGATCTCATCGCTGTTTCTTTCTCGTCCTCGTCCCTGAGATATCGCTCGCGATGACGCTTCAACAACGCCGAGTCATGCTTTGCGGTCAGACGAGACGGTCCGACATTGATCGTAATCGTGGGCTGATCGTCGATCGTATCTAGGTAACATCGTCTGGGCGCACGATGAGGTCAAACAGCTCTTTGACGGCCTCGCGGACGTCGTCGTGCGTCTCCTTCCTCACCCCACGAACGCTCCGATGCCGACGCTGACTCCCTCGCACTAGCTCATGGACTCGCCCGACCGTGCCGACTTTCTCGCAGGTCTGAAGCCAGGCGGCAAGTACGACCGGGTCGTCGGGATCTACCGCCACAACACCTCGGCGGACCAGATCGGCGTGTTCGACAAGGAGATCGTCCGCGCGCTCGCAGAGACGGGCACCATCAAGTGGATCGCGCACAACGGCGCTGGCTACGACCAGATCGACGTCCTCGAATGCGCCGCCCAAGGTACGCACCGTCCGTCTCGCTGCACGTCCACACAGTCTCCTCGTCTGACACCGACCTCCCGATCCACCCCACCCCTCTAGGCATCAACGTCTCCAATACCCCAGGCGCCGTCGACGACGCGACCGCCACCACCGCGCTCTATCTCGTTCTCTCCACCCTCCGCCACTTTTCAAAGGCCGAGCGCTCGCTCCGCGCTGGCACGTGGAAAACGCCGCTCTCCCCGGGCGACACGCACGATCTGACCACGCGCACCCTGGGTATCCTCGGACTCGGCGGGATCGGCCTGCGCCTCGCCCACCTCGCGCACGCCTTTCCCATGCGCGTCGTGTACTACAGCCGACATCGCGTTCCAGGCGCGCCAGAGTGGTGCGAGTACATAGAAAGCATCACAGCGCTGTGCGAGCAAGCGGACGTGCTCAGTGTGCACGTACCGCTACGCGGGGAGACGGTGCATCTCATCGGGGAGCGAGAGATCAGGGCGATGAAGCGCGGGAGCATCATCGTCAACACGGCGAGAGGAAAGGTCGCCGACGAGGAAGCCATGATTCGGGCGCTCGAGGATGGTCACGTAAGTCTCGTTCGGGTTGGTGTGTGCGCGAACGTTGACGTGGTCTCTGTTGGTACGATAGTTGGCCTCAGTTGGACTTGACGTATACCCCAACGAACCACACGTGAACCCGCGCTTGCTCGCGTTCCCACAAAATGCCCTCCTCCCGCATATGGGTACGGAAAACCAGGATTCCCAACGCCAGATGGAAGTCCGTGCGCTCACCAATCTGAGGGACTTTTTGCGAGACGGGAGAGGCAAGGATTTGGTGCCCGAGTTGAGGAGCAAATTGTAGCGTGTACTGGATGTTGTACATGAGTATGATACCAACACGCTGTCGAGGGATAAATAACAGTTAGATACGCGCGGTAGACCCCTTGGCATCGCCGTCTTCATAGTTTCGCCCGTGGTTCCACCTGACCATGCCCCACCTCCCCCTGGGCCCTCTCGCGCAACTCTCGTCTTAGAATCTTGCCCGACGCGCTGTTCCAAGGGAGTTGCTCGTCAACATCGATTACGACGGTGACATCATAGAGACATCCCCACCTTTTTGGAATCCCATCCACGGTGACAATGCCACCCCGCAATTTCTTGTGCGCAGCCACACGAGTAGCGACCCACGCCTGCACGCCCAGTGCGAGTGCCGCGCTCTCGCTCGGTGTAATGGGGCGTGTTGGCACAATGTACGCCCTGAAGCGAGTTCAGGCAAGAAAAAGGAAGAAGGGACGGAGGAATTTGGCGTACCTTGGCAACTCGGTCGCCTCTTCTTCGCTGTACACGCCGACAACAGCAGCATCTGCGACGTCTGGGTGTTGAAGGAGCAGCGCCTCCAGCTCCGCAGGTGCCACTACACCGTCCAGTCGCCTGTCAGTAAAGAGGAATGATGTACTGACGCATGCAAACCGACTTGCCTTGGAAACCCTACCAGAGCATGCGAGAGTAAACAGTGAGTACCATAACATGTCGCCAAAGAGGTCGTGCGCTCACTTTGTACTTGACTAGTTCCTTCCGTCTGTCGATGATCGTGAGGAATCCTTCAGCGTCACCGATTGCGATATCTCCTGTCTTGAACCACCCGTCGGGCGTAATCGCCGACGCAGTCGCGCTGGGATTGTTCAAGTACCCCTGACGACGATCCCAATATCAACAGCTAGTAAGGAACCGCCTGAACCAGAATGTTCTCACCTTCATCACTGTAGGTCCTCGGACCCAGAGCTCGCCCGCACCTTCGATATCAGTAATGATCTACGATGCCACATGGAATACGTCGCTCATCAGGGACCAAGGTACATGAAAACGTCACACCCTCACCTCCCCCGCGTCTTCGCGAACTAGTCGCACTTCCAGGTTGGGAAGCACCCGACCGACGGAACCGATGTGTGTGTCGGCGTCGTCAGGGTGTAAGAGCGTCATCGTCGGCGAGGTCTCTGTGAGGCCGTATGCTAACAACGCGCGACGAAGATAGGTCAGCGTGATGGGTGGTATGACAGGCAGATAGACATACCTTGAGCAACGGCGACGTCAGCACCCACTTTTTGCAGACGCTTCCTTATGGTCGCGACGAGATCTGCCCCTAGAGGAGCAGCTCCCGAATAGATTATCCGCATCGACCTCATATCATACTTTTCAATCGCTATCAATGAAAATATGGCATTCAAAAGACCCGTAAGGCAAAGGACGGACACATACCCTGATGACGGGCGAGCACGACCAACATGGGTGGAACGACCAACACGATCGTCGCCCTATACCGCTCCACTGCCTCACAAAACTGCATCGGGTCGAAACCGGCCATGACCACTGAGGACGTGCCCAGCGAGAGCGGGAACGATAGCAATTTGATAGCGCCGTAGATGTGGTAGTACGGCAACGACCCGAAGAACACGTCTGGCCGCGGGCCTGCACCGGCCGGCGTCATGCGCGGCCAAACCGGTCGCAGGATCTCGATCAGCGAGACGAGGTTGTAGTGCGTCGTCTCGACGCCCTTGGGGTTTCCTGTCGTCCCGGACGAGTAACAGAGATACAGTGTCTCGCTCGACCGCTCACCGTCGAAGCTGACCTCATTGGGCAGCGCCCCGCGCCCAAACAGCGCCTCCAGGCGCATGAGGTGTGTCGCATCTGTGGGTACGGATTCGTCTGGCATGCCGGTGAGCCACTGGGTTGTCACCAGGACGACTCGGGAGCGGATGTCAGATTCGGTGCAGCCGAGGGACTCGAGCGCGGCCTGGACGACGTGCACGAGGATCGGGTGGACAAAGACGAGGTGAGCGTTGGCGTTGGCGTATTGGTAGGCGAGCTCGGTGGGGGTGAACGCACTGTTGGCCAGCGTGGCACGGAAACCGGCCGCGGCGACACCGTGCAACAGGATGGGCCAGGCGATGTTGTTCGGTGAGAAGATGAGGACGGTGGGTGGGGTGGTGGGATGGGCTGTGTGTGTGAGGGGCGCAGGGGGGTTGTGGAGTGTATGGGCAAACTGGAGGGCGTATGAGCGGACAGCAGCGCGGGTGAGGACTGTCGCGGTGGCAGCATCGATAAAGGCAGGCGATGTCGCGGGGAATCCGCCGACGAGGTGGGGGGCGTCTGGTGTGGTGCCGAGGAGATGGGTGAAGATGGACCTGCGAAACAGAGGCACGTTTGGGTGTGGGGGAATCAGCGTGGTCATGGTGCAAAGGTGACTGGGACGGTCTCCAGTAGTACGCTCCTTTTAGTTCCACTTTAGCCGGGTCCGTTCCTATCCGTCGTCAGGCACCGACTCCATCAATAAGACCCTGCAGCGCCCAAACGTTATGCTCGCCACTGAGCCAATCACACCAGACTGCTCACCAATTTTTCTTCGGGTTGATAAAGGTGGGAGACTGATCTTTGCCAGTTCCCTGTTGGTGCCTCCCAGTGACCGGTTGAATGTCATCGATACCCCACCATGACAGCCACCTGGTCTTGGTTGAAACCACTTATGATACATACTCTGAACCTTGTGCCTGAGCTCGGGTAATTATCATGATTCTCGCGTTACTTCCCCACTTTCGACCTCTTTTCCAGCCCGTTCTAAGTCCCATTCCCGCATTCACCGTGACAGCGCCGATCATCTAGCATCTCGTCCATCAACCAAATTATGCAGTTACCTCTTAGGTCCATGTGCATGGGTCTTTTCCCTCTCTGTCGTTCGTAAAACTAACTTGTTTCTTTCAGTTTCACTCTTTTTCTTGCCCTCAAACTGTCGCCCAGGCCCTTCTTCGGCTCAATCGCATTGCATCTGCTTTTCTTCCCCCTAGCTTCTCCCTGCGGTGTCCCCACCGCCTTCAATCTCTACCGTGCCCTCTGTCACGCACCATTCTCGCTTAACCTTCTCGATCCCCTCCACGTGTTTCCGTACCTCCGGCTAGTGATCAACCAATCCCTGCCTTTCTCGCCTCTTCCAATCTACTCCCCCCCCTCTCTCCCCACTGTCCATTACTGCATCCTGCCGCCAGCCTTCTGTATTCACTAGCTTTCCCTCACCCTGCAATATCTAACCTCTCCCCGCGCAATCCATTCCACTGCGTTCGTATGCTGTCTACCATCCATCTCTTTTGATCTCGCTTACTGTTGTACTGCCGTGCTCTATTCTGTTCGCTGTGGGTTATGCAAACTTCACTTTACCATCAATCTCTTATCTGATTTGCTTTCCCCTACCGGTCTCATCTCAGCTTCTTCTCGTCGGTCTCTCCTTGCTCCCTGCCTCTATTTCCCTCTGCTACGTTCTCCACTTGCCTCTCTGTCTCCTTCGAGTCTGCATCTCTAACCTCCTCGCCTCAATTCATCCAATCTCGTTGTCCTATCTTGAAGCACCCGTTTGGATTGGTCCGTCGACGTTGAGGCGCCTGGATTATTCAAGTATCCCTGGCGGTAGTCCCAACGTTCGGACCCACAAGGAACGACCCCGTACCAAAACGTTCTCACCTTGGATGACTGTTGAGATCATACCAGTAATGATCTACCATGCATGGCACGTCTTTCTGTTGGAGACCGGGCAAGCTAGAACTAGAGCGTAGGGACAGTAAGTCTCCAGTCGAGTGGTAATGGACTGTATATTATGTACCTAGAGCGTAGGGACAGTAAGTCTTAGGTACATCAGTACGTGTGGTAACGACAGTGGGCGCGGGTGCAGCTTACCTCCAGTCGAGTGGTAATGGACTGGAGGGAAGGTGCGGCGC